>PNEQ01052450.1:0-10017 GCA_003012365.1 Medauroidea extradentata | reverse complement strand
TGCTCACTCTATAGTACACTAAGTAGCTATAGCTAAATACTGTCCATTAAGTGTTGGGATAACGTAGCTGAAGATTGTGCTCACTCTATAGTACACTAAGTAGCTATAGCTAAATACTGTCCATTAAGTGTTGGGATAACGTAGCTGAAGATTGTGCTCACTCTATAGTACACTAAGTAGCTATAGCTAAATACTGTCCTAAGTAAGCAAAGATCGCGTAAATATCTAAAAATTCAGTGAAACCGATGATTATCGATCACGAATTGAAAATTAATTTTGCCTTTTTTACTACATATATGTAGTCGCATTCGGAAAAATTTCTGAAATATAATTTCGGTCTTTAAATAAACATCATTCTGAAGCAAACAGCATTTCGATATCTCGACTGGTTCAATTGTTATGGAAGAATAATCGAAAACCCACTTAACGTCTTTTCACCCCATTAATAGTTGATTTTCCAATAACTTTAAAATAGGCTATTATGTTATTTATGATTCACCCATTGAAGTAAAAGCCACGACGATAGGCCCTCGGGTTCGAGTTCTAGACGAATCTTATGAAACACATTTAACCCCTTTTCACCCCCCTTAGGGGATGGATTTCGAAAAATCTCTTCTTAGTGCTCATCTACGTGATAAAGGGAACTCTTACAAATAATTTTACTTTTCTACGTCCAGCGGCTTGGGCTGCAGTTCGATATGTCAGTCAGTCATTCATTCATTCAATCAGTCAGGGTTCTCCGGGGTCTATTTTATACATAGAGATATAGTCTGTCGTATTAGTTTAGATACGCCGTGCATACTATAACCTTAACAATACAAAATGTTAATACTATTCTGAAAAATACTCCCTGCAAACTATTCTTTTAATAGGTTCTTTCGCTTGGTGCTGTAAGTGTCATGGCTCACGTTTATGGCTTTTGTTATACAATGCATTATTTCAATGAAAATATGTTATTTTGAAAAGTTATAATCTGGAGGGTGAAGGTTTCAAGTGGTTACACGTTGTAACTTGCCTCTCTAGACATTAAAGACCGTGCGTCCCGATGGTAGTTTCCTCGCAAGGACTTCCCGCCGATTCCCATCACTGGCTGTCTCTCTTATGATAACGGCTTCCTACTTCGTCACATGCGATAGTCTCACAACAATGTAGATTAAGCATGGGTTCTATCACCTCACCAAGGTGAAGGCTTTTAAAACACTTTTCTTCTACCTACTTCAGTGTCACTATTTCATCGTTACTACCTAGCTGTTGTGCAGTAATTTATTACTTGCGCACTCGAGGACCTGTGGTAGACTCCAGTCCGGTCATCGTGAATGTGGCTTCCCATGATTCTATGTGATCACTCCAGGTCTTTACTGGATTGGTTTACTTATACTCGACAAGGCCGTTTCGAGTCCTTTCTCAAATTGTCCAGCTCACAGGTTCCATCTTAAACAACCCCATAGTCGGCGAGATGTTAAGCTCTACCTAGGTTTAGTGAAACGAATACTTCACAAAACCATTATTTATACTTATTAAAAATATATTGTCAACTAAAGCTACTATGGCCAAATTCCACATTGGACCAAACTCCGGCTGGAGTAAGCGGAGCGAACTTTCAGTGAACTAGGACAGAAATATATTATGTTTAAACACGGAGTCCACATGGTCTGAGTTTACTGCAGATATATCTTGGTCTACCTTTTGAAGAAAAATATAAGCTCGTGCGATCACCTTTCTCTCTCTTTGTGTCTGTTTGTGTGTGTGCATGTGCATGAGCATGTGTGTGTGTGCGTGTGTGTATGTGTGTGGAGAAAGTTAGGGTATGATGAGAGGGCTTCAGCTTGATTTTTGGTGTGGAACTGAGGATGGAAACACCTCAGATTCAGCTTCTTCAGTCAACCTAGTGTGCGGAAATATAAAAATCTCGATTTTTTATGTCCTCGGATTGAGCGTTAAGTTTCAAATGTGTAGCTCGCGAGTATTACTGCCACGTTGTGCTAGTATCGGCCGCTTCAACTTACACGCCTTTACACGCGGTAAGTTGTTTCCTAAAGCGTTTAAAGTGAGGACCTTCACACAGAGCGTACACATAAACCATACACATCTGTTCGTGTCCCTCACGCCGAATGCGACGACTTGCTCCCGTCATGTTCACACACACGCCGTGTTCAGTTACGCACACATACCGAGGACGTGTATTCCCTGTGTTAAACGAATTGATACTAGCTATTTTGTATTATTAGTTTTCTTCTACTTTTTCTATTTAAATTATATCCGGGGCGGGTCGTAGATATACTGTCGGTATTATTAAATCACAACTTAACGTAGCAACGTACTGAATGGCTCAAGAGAATTAAATAATGTGTAATGCAATTAGAAGGAAACCATTGTATATTTGTTTTAACATGTAAAGAAATCCCAGAAGTATGTTTAAGAATGTATCTTTACATAGGCGTATGTTGAAAATATATGTGCACTCACTTCAATTAAAATTGGTTCAAATACTTATATGTTACATTACCAATTTCCTAATATCAGTGTTGCTGTATGTACATTACAGATGTTATTCCGTAAGACTTGGACTCACCCGCAATATTGTATTATTTAACTACACACCTATTTGACATTTTGAGGAGAGAAATATTTAAATCGCTACAATATTTTCAACGCATAGTTTAGAGATTCTGTTTTAATTTTCTTACAATTTCAAATACGCGAGAATCTGATATATTATGGCGGGTGAAACAAGGCCTTATCATAACGTCTCGAAGTAAGACTCACAAAGTAGTAAACCTTATACAATAAATCGATACGGTCACCTTACTTACAAGTCAAAGTTTAAGGTCTAGCAATAGTTGCTTTCGCCTTACGCCGTAGTTGTTGTTAGCCAGAACGTTTTCTTATGTGTATTTTTTTCTGGTCACAGTTACAGCTTTAATAATAAGAGAATTCTTAATTTGGTGCCCCATCCACAGTTTTCCACAAAAGCTTACAAAGGTAAACAAGTTAGAAATATAAGTGGCGCTGTTTTAAGTGATATCTTTTTTTATTTTATTTCCTAGAGTCATTACATTAAAACTGGTACAGATTTATTCCAGATATGTATTTGTATCTTATTTAAATAAAATATGACACAAAAGAATATCAAAGTGAACCTGAAACTTGCATAATTTGTAAGTGTAGGTATGAAATTTGTATCAGTATTAAACTTTACATGGTGCAACGTTATCATGTACATATACTACTGATTCATGTTTATTACTATTTTCGTACTGTTAGTAGTTTCAGGCTGTATTTTATGTCATAGCGAATTTCAAATGTTATACTAATATTGTTGATAGTAGATTTAACTAAACAAGCCACTACTGACATTCACAATATGGATTAAATGTGTCATGTAGCCACTTGTGTGCATGGCAAAATCAGCCCGTCAGTTGCAATCAGCTATCAGATATAATATACGTTAGGAGAGAGATACGTGGCGACACTTAACAGCGAAGTCTTCAACGCCGATGGCAGTGAAGGGAAAAGAGTGTATAGTAATAACTAAATTAATTGTTGGCCAAAATGGGAGTATCCAGATAAACCTAGCGATCTAAGACAGAGTCCGCCACATTTCTTCATATGCAAAAATCCGTGATAACGCTACCAGAGTTAAACCTGGTTCACCCCGCGCATTCAAATAAGATAATATATTCAGGCAATATAACCTTAGATATTGAGATTCCAGGCTTAAGAGCATTTATTATAAATCACATTATACGTATATGTAAATATGATTGGGATTTTGGCCGGTAGGTACACTGCGCGCCAGCTTAGATGGCGACTGGCAGCTGCTGAGTGAAGGGCACATTCAGGAATTCAAGCAGCACTCAGCAGGCCGCTGTTAAAACACATAGTAGCCTATAAATACCGGAATATAATCAACCTATGTAAATTAGCCATTCAAATTTAAAACTGTAGTAATATTATATGCGACACATTCCAGCTCGTTACCCGTCAACTTACATGGCGTGTGTTCCGTAATACTTATTTCAGTTTGAATTCGTTTAAGGCATTGGTGCGTGGGAAATAGGAAATTATTTGACTTGACGTAGTAACTTTTAAAGTGCACATTGTGGTTGCCGGAATAACGTTACGTGTCCTGACAACAATGTTAGTAGTCACAACAGCATTCTTTGAGGCGTAAGTTATCTCACACTTTCAGAACGTCGTATCGTGGATATGTGTGTTATCTGATATCGTAGTAAGCGAGATAACGAATTAAATAAAAGCTTTAGGCCTATTTCATGACTTCAAGTCATTATATTATTAAGTTTACCAATCAGTTTGTTGTTCGCGAGTCAGCGTTACGATATCGTGAGTGAACTTCAAACTTCCTTACAATCTTCTCATCAATGCAGCTGCAACTGGCAAGCTTCTGTAAGTAACATTACTTCAAACTTCCTTACAATTTTCTCAACAATGAAGCTGCAACTAGCAAGCTTCTGTAAGTAACATTACTTCAAACTTCCTTACAATTTTCTCAACAATGAAGCTGCAACTAACAATATTTATATTTGGTAACATAACTTTAAACTTCCTTACAAGCTCCTCATCAATGCAGCTGCAACTAAAAAGCTTTCTGTTAGGAAACATAACTTCAAACTTCCTTACAAGTTCCTAGCCAATGCAGCTGCAACTTACCAGCTTTCTGTCAGGTAACATAACTTCAAGTAGGTAACCACAGTGTCACTATGTACAGTTTTTCATGCCCCAATGTATTTAATTCCTACAAGGATATCAATTTTTTCTGGCATTTGGCAGGAAATATTTTCAATGTGATTAGGTTACATATAGTCTAATAAAAACTTTAACTGATTACCTACGGGTACTCATGTATTTATTACAAATTCTGTACCACCTACTGAAAAAGAAAAACTTCGTACCACTAGGAAATGTACATATATCATCACCCTATTTCCTGTTTTCTGTATTAGATGACGAAATGTAAATTATGACAGTGAAAGAGACTATGATCAACATGACATTGTGGTTGCTATCGGAGTGCGGTGGTTGTTGTGCACGAATTTTCTTAAATGCAATAAATTATAGCTATTATTTTTATTTCTAACTGCACAGAACTCTGATCATCATACGAAAGTTACGTAACGTGGCTCATAGAGCACACTGAGAGAGCAATTACATACATACGTGGTTTGGGGGTAATATTTGTGCACAGATTGAACTCACATTGTCGATCTCATCGCACGAGCCATTTTATAATCAACTGTTACTGATTGGCGCTGGTTTCTTGTTCGTGGGTTTAATTCTTTTCCAGAGGGCCTATGCTGGAAAATACAACTCGAGCGTTCGTGTACGAGTCGTTTCGAATGGTCAGGTTCGCATGCGAACTGGCCTGGCTTAAAACAGGTATGCTCCACTGTCTTGAACTCGTATGCGAAATAAGTGTACGAAACGAGCACTGTTGGTCGACAAGATGGCGGCTATTCGAATGTCTATCTCGACTTACAAAATATGAATTTCTGTGATAAATAGGGGATTTAAAATGTTAATGAGCATGACAGAATAATCTTAATATTAGCAGAAACTATGTTAGTGTGACTTACTCGATCAAACACAAAAGGAAATGTCGTAATAATCGAAAAACAGGACGTTGCACCTTACTGGCAATAAATATCATATTTTTGGACTTCGTTTCATGCAGTACTCGTAGTGCTACGGTAGCATGCTTGCTTGCTATTGAAAGTACACGGGTTTGAAACCCGCGACAGATGAATATTTTTTTATTTCAATATATGCATTAATAATTTCATGCTAGAAAAATAAATTTACGGAATATTAATTTATTTTACGTAATTTTCTATTTTAGACACAATGAGACGAGTCTTTATCTTCCGTTTGTATAGACAAAGCAACTAAAGACACAAATGTAGGCACATATAAATATTTATCTGCGCTTCTCCGGTAAATGGCATTAATACATATCACATTTTCTTAAGACCAAAATGTAATTTTTAAAATAAATAACACACATTTGAACATAAAGAGTTACCTTATCCTGTTAGATGGGTTAAATAAAGAACACTCTTAGGGTACAAGACTAACGAAACGAAGGCTTCAAGAAACTAAGGCTTAAGTTACATGGTTTTAATCTATAAAAATATAGTTATGTTAATAATTTCACGTAATTAATTTGAGACAGTTTAATTAAATTTAGAGCAAATTTTGTTGAGTTTTATGTAAGAGGCGAAGTACCGTCTGTTAACATGTAGAATTTTTTGTCTCAGTATTTTACTCAAATAAAATTAACCACCCGCATTAATTGTTTAACAGCCATCACAATTATAAAATATTACGAGAACTTTATCCTCGGGTTTGTATATAATGAGTAAAGAAATTCGAAAGTAACAGAACTGTCTGGTACTACACAATTTTTCATAACATTGTTGCTTTTTGAACTTTATGTGATTCAACAGCGAATGTTCAAATTTTATTTTACACTGTTACAACTGTTCACAGACGAATAACAAAACATATTGGAATACACAAATAACGTAAAAAAAACTCTATGTAGATACACTAATGGAACCTAGCACACAGTTATCTTTTCCTACGATCAACTGCCTACTCTTTACATAATGTTTTTCTTTTTTACTGTGCTGCCTGTATCTTAGTGCATTTTTGTTAAAAATTTACTGAGTTATTTGAAGGCACAAATTTGTATGTTTCAGTCAATAGCAAAATTTTGTGACTCATAAAATTCAATGTGAGTGGCTTTAACTAAAAAATGTTAGTATATTTACTTTAAAATAGCTTATTCAGAATTAATACATACAGTATTATTTTTGTAATTAAGAGCGTGTATTTTTTTTCCGTAAAATAAATATACTATTGCAAAGAGCTTATTAACATATTTAACACTTAACTTAATTAGTAGCGAGTTTCTATTTAAACATTATTGGGAACTTAAATATATATATATATATATATATATATATATATATATATATATATATATATATATATATATATATATATATATATATATATATATATATATATATATGCATATGATTGTTGAAATCTTGCTCCATAACTTCGGTTTTTACGGCTTCTCGTATGCGAAATCCCCAATTCGGCTGCCTGCCTCCACACGAGTAGATTTTCGCATACGAATCTCGTGTACGAGGACGGCAGAATGTTCAAGCATACCAACACATTTCGAACGGTCAGGCGGGCGATTCGCATACGAACGAAAACTCGAGCATAGGCCCTCAGGGGACTATACTCGAGTTTGTGCAGTTGCGGTTAGCATACGAGTCGTCTCGCACACTGTAAAAAGTACACGTGAAGAAGTTTATAAGCTCTAATAACTGGCCACTCGCATACGTCTTCCTTATTCGAAGGGAAAAGCGTTCGAGTTGAAATATGTATCGCTTAGCCAGACTGGCATCCACAAAGAGAGAAATTTAAAAGTTTTAATGGGCGGCAGCCAACTACATATCAATTTCATTCCTATTTACTTTTATGACACTTGCGTGGTTGTAAGCGTCTCTAAAAATAGTGAAATTAAAATTAAAATGAGAATACGAAAATTCATTTGAAGTTTAAAAGCCGTTGAATATATTTATTTCATACCTTTACATTTTGCTACTATTTGTACATCCCATTACAATTAATTAACTTGGAAAAAAATATATGAAGATATGTAATATTTTCGAACCTAGAAATTAAGTAACGGTAAAAATAATTTATTTTACAATACTTTGTCAAATCTGTTCTGTTACAAAGAAATATATTCGCAAAAATAAATTTATTTATGATTACGTACTTGGCTTATTATTTTTCCCAAATTGTTATTTTTACGTAAATGTAAACGTGTTTTAATATAATATATAATATAACCACTTCTACAATCTAAACAAATTTACCAGTTTTAATATTTGTAAGATATTGTGTCCACTACAAACTGGCAACCATTCGTACAACAACACTAGCCAGAATGTTACAATAAGAAACTTCGACACAACTTAATTAATACAGAAACTATGGGTCCAGTGGGAAATGTGGTCGTCTTCTAGCGGTGTTGGATCCGACTGAACTATTCGAACATGTAACAGTTGTTCGTTATTGGACTACGGCATGCGTAGTTTTCATTCAGATCGCATGCTGGATTTTTAGGTAAAGTGTGCGAAAATATAAGTTCATGTTTTAGAATTTCGGTGGGCTTGGAAACTGTACGTTATGCACGTATTATGTTTAGAAAATATGTGCAGTGTGTACACATTAGATATTTGAAAGTAAGTTAAGACCATTTTTTATTAATTGGGAAAAATTATGTATAGTAAAAACAAAATTTAATAAATGACAAAATGGGGATTTCTGTCAGGCAACTATAACCTATATTAAAAAGACCAACAAGCTGACCACAAGGAAATCCCCACTTACATTTCCGGCGGAAGTCGTCCCGGGATTGGAAATCGTGCTGAACGATGCCGTTGGTCAGTGGGTTTTCTCGTCCTTCATTCCGCCCGTTCCATACTCACCTCACATCGCCCCTCACTAGCGCTTAAGACTAAACTCTCTTCACTCACTTCATAAAGTCATAGAAACGATGTATTGTAGGCCAATGTACATAAGGGTTACTAAGAAAATATAGCTATGAGTGAAGACAGGAATATTTCGTGAATTCAATGACATGCATGTTAGATTCCACAGTCCTACGTATACTCAAGCCTCGTATATTCACTGTCTGTTGTTCCAGTGAGTAGCAGCTAGTGGACAAATGGTGGGGGCTTGAGTAAACACATGACTCTGCATTCTAACATAAAGGTCATTCAACTCGCGGGGTCGCGGTGGCCGAGGGGTCAGACCGTTCGCCTCCCTCCAAGGCGATCCGGGTACAAGTCTCAGCGGGTCGGGCCCCAGATTTTCACATGTGGGAATCGTGCCGGACGATACCGCTGGTCGGCAGGTTTTCTCAGGGATTTCCCGTTTCCCCCACCAATTCATTCGGCCCTGCTGCATATTCACCTCATGTCACCCTTCACCAACATCAACGACCTCGGTGTTGAGCGCTGACCAAAATATCTCACTCACTCTCATTCAACTCGCGAAATTCTCCTGTCTTTAGCTAATGGTAATTAAAATTTTTGTGCGTCACACTTTTTTAAAAACAAAATTTGGGTTATAAATAATAACAAACCTAGCGAGAATAAATTAATATTGTATTAAGCAATTTGATGTGATTACCTACATAAAGAATTATAATATTTAAACGTTTTCTAAGTTTGTAACCATGCGTTTACAAAAATAATTTCGTGTATGAAAAGGGCACATTCCATAAAATCTGTTCGTTTAGTTTATATAATTTATTAAGACTTTTGTTGTAATCAAATTATCAAGAATTTTAATCTGCACTAACATTTTTTTCCGGATAGGCATCTTGTACGCACAGAGGTCTGTGATATAACTCTTATACTCACCTACCAAACTTGGAATAAATAAATGACTGGAGAAGAAAGACGAGCAAAAGTTACGCAGTGCTTCCGCAACGTCTGAGGAAATTAAAAATTCGTTAAAGTGTGTGTGTGTGTGTATATACATATATATATATATATATATATATATATATATATATATATATATATATATATATATATATATGTGTGTGTGTGTGTGTGTGTGTGTGTGTGTGTATTCGAAATGAAATTCACTTCCTTGCTCTGTACATTTTCTTAGCATATAACTTGCTCTCCTGGCACACCTAATGGCTAATGGTTATATTGATGTATCATTAATATTCAACAACCGTCCATATTGTTTACAG
This sequence comes from Medauroidea extradentata, assembly GCA_003012365.1. Lineage (NCBI taxonomy): Eukaryota > Metazoa > Arthropoda > Insecta > Phasmatodea > Phasmatidae > Medauroidea > Medauroidea extradentata. The sequence continues at coordinate 200 of PNEQ01052450.1, read as the reverse complement.
CTGAGTCGTCCAGTTGCAAAACCCATTATGTCCAAATTTGTCGGAAAATGCGTTATGAGCACCATGTTGCTGTTCAGTGAGAAATACACAACCCTAAATATTTGTAGTGATGCATTTCACATTATGTCCAAGGTTAAACAGGCTTTGAAAACCCGTACTGCTGCATATTTCGTTATGTCCACGAACAGTACTGCAGCAAT
>PNEQ01052443.1:0-20794 GCA_003012365.1 Medauroidea extradentata | reverse complement strand
CCAAGCCAGCCAAGTCAACTGAGCAGGTTACATTAATGCGACATCCGCCCACGTGGTAGCTAACTGACCAAAACAGCTAATTACGCACGTAACAAGGAAACCACCACCACCGCAACGTGAAGCAGCAAGTAATTTGCAAGGGACATTGGTAGTTTCGTCAGGCATGACACCGTCGCGGATCCCGAGGTGTGTACTCGCCTAAGCACGTGCAACCCTAACTTCCAGCACGGGCGGAAGGCAAAGAAAACCCATATATCATAAAACACAGCATACTTTTAGAGAGTTAATGCAGCATTCAAACGTGTGTTTACTAAGTTCCCAAAAATGTATGAGTAATAACGTTCAACGGCTCGAAATCACGGAGCGCGACCCAGGGTGACAACCTGGCAGAACTAAAGACCGCCAAATGTGTTAACACACATTTTTGTTCAAAGTAGCAGTATAGTTATTTTTATAGGGTATTATGTGTGCATGCAGTGTCTAATGTGCAAACAGTGTCAACTCGGACTTTGAGAGACAGATTAACAAGATAACCGGAGCGGAAGGCACAAGTAAATAATTTCCCTCAGTGTATTTTCGGAGCATGTTTTCAGCCATTACTTTTATACTAAAGAGTTCACAGTGTTGCATGTATTTTTCATAATTTTACAGGGTGATATGTAATTTGCTTTGTAGCACAAGTTGCCTAAAGCGGCCACGCGCATAGTTTTGGCGGACACTCTCCACGACTTCGCGGGAGTGGTCGTCATTGCTCGTCAGTCTTGCTACGGGCATGAGGGGGTGTGCCACGCGACGCGGTGGCTCCTGGACCGGCAAACGTTTCACCACCCGCGTACCTTCCATAGTCAATTGCTTTTATTTTTTGCCGGAACTTAGTCTAACGTAACGTATTTTCATCCAGGAGTTGCGCCACCCCCATCCCTGCGAGCTCATTCGCCCAGGGGTTTAAATGCAAAACGTAATTATTTGCATAGTCGTGCAGTGTTCAGTGCGCGCTTTTCTGTGTTAGCCACCCACCGGCTATAGAAGTGGGGACCGCTTAAGGCACGTAGTGCAAATTTTTGGGTCAGTAACCCACCAATAAATCAGTGTTAAGTGTAACCCGGCGTGAGTTATTTGGCCATGGCCAATTCAGGTCTTTAGGGAGCTAGACCCCTCAACCAGCCGCCTTTTCAGCTTTCAACCACCATAATCTCGACGTGGAGGATCCAGGGCGAGCACGCCACACGGGCGGCAGATCCACGGCCACCACCATCAGCAGCCGGCATTGCGAGAGGCGTAGTTGTCTCTCTCTATCACTCTCCCCTCTGCCCTCACCTACAAACACGTCAAACCTATCTAACAATGCTATTGAGTTGACCTCGTTATGGCTGAAAGCACCGCTAGCAATGAAGTGTTGTTTTAACATTGCAGTATAGGGTCGTACTACCACATCTCCTAGCAGTTCCGACACGTGTTTGCTCCTTGTAGATCCATTTACACAATGTTAAAATGACCCCAGTGTGTCAGTGGCGCCAATCAGTCATAACAGGGTCAATTTTCAACTCAAGTGTCCAGACCTGTTCTTCTATGGCCGTGCCCACGACTTATAGTAGTATATGGGGTCAAACAGAACAATATAAATAAATATAAAAACACTAATTTGCTCTGCATAGTTTACGTACTCTGTGCCATCACTGGTACATCTTCCTTGTTCAGTTGTGTGGGCCTATATGTTTTAATGGTAATTGTCAACAGTAACAAGTTCTTTCATTCATTGGTGCTGACTACATTCTCAGTTCCGTGTAGTAAGGCTCATAGAAAAGAGAGTAGTTAGGTAAGGCTCCAGGATCCTATTCCCAGAACTTCATTATCTGAAATAGTGGCCTGTGTGAGTAAGTGGAAATAACAGCTTACAGCCCTCCTTGTTCTTTGAGGTTACATTTTTCTCTGATATGGGTATTGGCCCCGTGGCGGCTCGTAGGTTGTTGCCAGGGAGTGCATAAGTTGCTGATAACTGCATATGGTTGTGCACCAGTTGACACTGCAGCCCCTGATTGTACTGACAATCTATGTTTCTTTGTTTGTTTTATTGCATCCTTATGATTTTTTCTGCACATGTTGTACAAAGATATTGGACTTGTCATAGAGTTAACATAATATATATTTATAACATAAAAAACATGATATAAGGTTATACATAACATAAGATTATACATTTATGTACAAGAATATAATATGAATAAATAATCTTCGTTCATCACTTCCTATATTGCAACTGGATGAAGTCGTCAATAATCTGAAAATAGAAGAAGAAAAGCGGGAGAATGTGACCTGATATTTACACTATGATGCAATAAAATGAAATGAAAAATTATTTATTGAAATAATTGTAATGTAATAATATTTTACTAGTTTCGTTTGCTTATGGGAGATGCAAAGCAAAGTGGCTGACATCTGGTGGTGAACTTCTGAACCTTCGGAATGGTGATACCGACTGCAGACGCTATATTGTACACGTGCGTAGCGAGGCTATTTAATGTCTATAAATAAATACTAGGTGGCAAAAGTACTGCTCTTCGTTGTAAAAATAAGAGAGTTTTATTAAAAATATGTCTCTATATTTATGTAAAGAGCACTGTCGATGTGTAACAGTGTAAAAATATCGTTACGAGTGTTGACATTTTCACACATCGCAACTTCTGCCAATCCAATTGTATTCCTATTATAAACAGTATTCTCCAAACTAATTCTGTATTACCTAAGTGTATTTTCTTTTCCAATTTCTGTATGTATGTGGTAAACGCGTTTCTTTCATTATAACTGGTTTATGTAGAACTAACGAGGTTAGGCCTAACCTCATCAATTTACTGAATACTAAATTGTTGAAATGATATAGTCGTAGACGTGTATATTCATTTATAAGCGTTAAAATACAAACTTATCATGCGTGTCTTATTAAAAATAATTTTCCGTTTTATGTTTATTTCTGAAAAGTAGATTTTTTCCTACAAAAAAAATATTACAAAAAAATTTCCGGAGCTACATTTGCAGAACGTTTCGTAAATATCTAGTAATGTTAAAATTACAAACTCATAATATCCCTTTTTATAAAAAGTGTTAGTCTACTTCAATCACGATAGTATTAATATATGTTGTAACAACAGCATGAACTAACCTTCAAGCTTTATGTAACTTATAACCATTCTAAACGGACAATTTTCGTACGCTCAAATTTTAATCAATTTTGTAGTATTCCAAAAAAAATAATATTAATTTTTTTCTTATAAATTGTATTTTACGCATAACAAAATCGTTTACTGCTACTCACTCGCCATGCGGCTTTATTCCGCGTCGCTTCTAATGCACACTTCAGTGAATAATATGGGATATACTAAACAATTTATTACATATTTTGTATTAAATATTCGTTGTGTTCAATATTGGTTTTATATACATTAATTTAAGCCTGCATTTACCCATACGAGCCCTTAAAAATGAAAATAAACTCGCGTTTCCATTGCCACGTATACGAAAAATACGTTTCTATCACCATTCCGGCCGTCTGCAAGGCGCGACAGTGCTGCTCCAAGCGTTGCTTTGCATCTTCCATAGGATTGTAAAACAACAATACATTTAAACTATACTATCACTTTTTTTAATGGCATTATTACGTCCGTGATACATGCTTGGAAATGGAATTGTTCTTAATTTCCTCTTTAAATAGGAATCAGTTCTCTGTGATTTCGGAACGTGGCCACTTGTTATGTTTACAACTTTTGTATCAACTAACAAGGATGTAATTTATGCGGTGTTATATAACAGTTTTTTTTTTTGCGAAAGAATTGAACACAAACAACCTTGTTTATTCTGTGCACAAACTGAGAATCTGTGTTTTTTTTGCCGTGTTTCGTAGGAGTTACATTTTTAAATATGTTCTCAGCTATCTGCAGAAACTAATGATATGATTTTTTGTTGACTGTGTTTGCTGGCGCATGACATTATTTAGAAGAAAAATTTAAATATACGAGACGTTAAATTAAATGCCATATCAACTGTTTCGCCAATAATTTTGCTATTTATGAATAAAATAGTTATGAAATGAATGTTCATAACGTACATATGTCGTTCTTACACTGAAGTTTTAAATCATTATAACTGTATTGACCTCTAATGTCAAGCACGTATTGGTAATAATTGCAAATGCAGTAGGGAAGCTCTTTTAACCTTACAACGTGAAGGGCACAGAGAGTAACCTTTCTGTTTAAGGTAAAATTGTTACTGATTTGAGATGTTTTTGGTATTTTTAACTTGTTCTTGAGTTTGTTGTACCACTTTAGGCATAATTTACTTATAATTTTGGGTTGTGTGGTTAGGCTAATAATTGGTTTTGTTAATATTGCTGTGCAATGTTCATTGGGGAATATATTTATTTTATGCAAAATTAATAAAGTAATTTGTGAATTTCAGACCTAATTTTTCTGGTGGTATAAATTTTTCCAATGTTTCTTCAATTGTTTTTCTAATACATCCAACCCTTTACACTTTTTATTTTAGCCCACTTCTCGAACATATAGCTTACTGGTTTTTCTTCCTTTGTTTTTTATTTATTGTGGTTTTTTTCTGCATCACAGCAACATTTGCCCGCAATTGCGTATGTTAAAAATAACTGTTCCGTTTATAATACGAACCCATTGCAGGAATCGTTATGTAATGTATTATTACCTCTCCGCGTACGACACTCTGCTGCATGCAGTTCTTTACTATTGTTGTTTATGTGATGGGACTTTAAGCAGTTTCTATGTTATTTTATTTGTAGGCAGCATAGTTTAAAGTCTAACGCTTATTTTTAGAGTTGTGTTTTTTGAATCCGATTGTTATATTTCCAGATATGGCAGTCTGGAAAACCCATTTTTGGCTTTTGGTAGGGCCCAAAAATGATGTTTCTAATAAACGTGTTGAATTTTTAAAACTATAGTGACATGTTTGAAGTGTGTGTTTTTTTAAATGTATATAGCCTATACAAATATAATGTGTGTTAAATAGTTTCGTTAAGAAAATAATAGCTGTAACTTGCTGCAACGCATTTGAAGCGCAGGATAGGCAGCAATTTTCATAGTTATTTTTGTATTTGTACCAGATTTTTTCTTCTTGTTTTAGAAGTAAATTATGACTAAATTTTGTTCTTATGGAATTTTTTTACCTATCATAGTTTTTGCATAATGGCTCATCAAAGTGAAAATTTGCATATCACGGTTTTAAGTGATGACACTAAAACAAGCTCACATACCAAACTAAAAAAAATTTGCAGCAAATTTTTATGTTGTATTTAAAAAATACATTGAATAATTTTTTTTACAAAATTTCATAATTTTTATTTACCATACATCCTTTTTGCTCAACGCATTTTGTCTGTGTCTTACCAAGAATTCTGACCTGTGAGTTTTTATAATTCAGTGTTATAGACTTTTGTCAAGAGTTGTAATAAATATACATATATACATACAGTATATATATTTAATTTTTTGTGGCTTCATGCATTAATTATTTTTGACAATGATGAAATCTACATACTGTGTTTATTTCTTACACTGGCTATGGTGAAATGTCACAAACTGTCTGAAATAAAAACATAAAGCAACCAAGGTTTTTAAAATTGTGCACTTTACACAAGATAACAGCACTATCTGTATCGCAACCATCTTGTTTCTTTACTTACAGGTAACATAATGCTGAAGATGTCAAAGGCACGGTATTTCCTGTGGGGTTTGCCATGTTTCACATTGTTTATGTCAAAAGTATGGTGAGTTTCATTTCTCTTTTGAGCAGTTTTTTTTGTTTATTTAAACTAATTCAGTTCAACGTATGTTGCTAGAGATTTGTGCATAGGAAATGAGGCAATTTTTGCTTAAGGGGGATGGAGCGCCAAAGCAGTGAATTTTCACAATTTTCTACATAACTTTTTCCCTTCGCTTGTTATTGAAAATCAATGTTCGACAATCCGGAAATGATACTTTTGTACAACTTATTATGTTACTACAAACTGACTTATTTTTTGAGCAGTGATGGCAGATAGGAAAAAGAGATGCTTTTCATATCTTCCATCAGTACTCCAGAAGTAAGAAAGACTGTGACCATGTAATAAAGTAAGAATGTGTACAAATGAGTAATCTAGTATGTACAAAAGACAGAAGCACAAGTACTCACGTTTTAGTACTTGACAGATACACACACATATAGGACGACACATAATCGTGGAAGCACGTATCGCGACGTTTCACTGCGTTAGTACTTGTGCTTCTGTCTTTTGTACATACTGATAGCCTAGCGGCCTCTTCCTTTGTTTTACATTACAAAGGCGTAATCTAATGATTGTCGAGCCTTGATTTTCGATAACAAGCGAGGGGAAAAAGTTATGTCAAAAATTGTGAAACTTCACTGCTTTGGCGCTCCATCCCCCTTAAGGGTGCCGTCTACCTGTGTGCTAGAGGCCCAGAAACGATGGAGCCATAAGGGCATCCGTGAAGCGCGCATAGAGTTCCACATTGCCTCAACGATCCAAGCTCTGAACTAGCTTGTAAGCTTCCCGCCGAACCGTATTTACAATGGGGCACTAAGCTGTGACCATATAATTTTATTGTTGGAAAGTCTGCAACTAGTGCAGGTCACAATCTTAAGTTTCACAAACATCCAGTTACCAAAATTTGCAGTACGGCATTCTGAAAAGGCAGTTTTTAGCAATGGAGGGCTTAGAAACAGTGTTTTTAATGAGCATGGTGTCTTAACAATGAGGTTCCTACTTTGTCTGAAGTTTATTTTCTTTTTGTATGTTGGCACAATGGGTAAATGTGGAATATTTTTTTTTAAAGAATTGTTTACGAACACACTGCAACACAATTGAAGCATGGGGTAGACGGCACCAGTTGTACAGGGTGTCCACACCGAAATGCCCTAATTTCAACGAGTTCGCATTGCCACAAAAATACAGATATGGAAAAGGTGCTAGCTTGTATAGCACGGTAGAGGTTCCAAGTTTCATGAAAAAAAATCACACCACTTCCACATGAGCTCCTTTAGTGACACGGAGGATATTAAGCCGGTACTCAAGTTCCGTCCACGTCCGCGCCAACGTGTCTGGCATGATGGCAGCAATGGACTCCACAATTCGAGCACGGAGATCCCGAAGGTCTCGTACTGCAGTGGCATACACCCTGTCCTTCACATAGCCCCACAGAAAAAATCCAAGGGCGTAATGTCCGGGGAACGTGGAGGCCACTGAACGGGGCCATCTCGTCCAAGCCAATGACCAGGGAATGTGGCGTCAAGAGCAAGACGCACATCGAGCGACCAGTGGGGCGGAGCGCCATCTTTTTGAAACCACAGATGTGGTTGGAGGTGTTCAACCTGGGGAAGCGCATACTGCTCCAACATGTCCAGATACGTCATCCCGGTGACTGTCTTCTCTGCGAAAAAGAATGGTCCGATGACCATATCGCACATGAGGCCACACCAAACGTTAACCTTTGCGCTGTCTCGCAAATTTTCAGTTGTGGAATGTGGGTGCTCCAACCCCCAAATGCGAACGTTATGCCTATTGACGGTTCCCGAGATGTGGAATGTCGCCTCGTCGGAAAACATTATGTGTGACAGAAAAGCAGGGTCCTGGTCGCATCTGTCTAGCATATCACATGCAAGGACGTATCGTTGGGGGTAGTCGTCTGGTTTCAGGGCCTGCACAATCTGAACCTTGTATGCATTCAGGTGCAGCTGCTTTCTCAGTACTTTATGGATGGTCGTCCGTGGCATTTAAAGTTCTCGCGAAGCTTGGCGAATTGATTTTCGTGGACTTCGTTGGAATGCTTCACTGACGTTTTCGACCTGATCATCAGAGACCCGCCGACCTCCCCCATGTATTTTCTCTACGCTTCCAGTGTTCAGAAACTGTGCATGCCACGACTTTATCCTCTTGGCATCGGGCGCAGCTTTGTTGTAAACACGTCGAAATTCCAGTTGCACTTTAATTTGTGCACTTGAGCTCGGCGTACCACAAAACAATTTGAGCCTTTTCCTGTACAGACACCATTTTGTTGTCGGGAAGTCACCAACACCACAGTGCTTCACTTTACGGCTCTGCAATATTCAGGCAAAAATTTGGTACCTTCAAGGACCCAATGAGCATGTCAGACCTGCAACAAACATAATAATTCTATATTTACATGACCACTCAAATTAGGGCATTTCGGTATGGACATCCTGTATTTTAATTTTTATATTTGTACCAGTTATTTTTTTCTTATTTTAGACATAAATTATGACTAAATTTTGCTCTTATGAAATTATTTATCTCTCATAGTTTTTGCACAGTGGCTGGTATTAAAATCTGCATTTTATGGTTTGAAGTATGACAAACTGACATACCAAACTGAAAATATTCACAGTGAATAACAATGTTGCAGGGTACAAGTTCTCCTATATAAAAACAAAAAAGAAAATTTTTGTATTTAAATAAACATGCTGAAATTTAAATGAAAAATAAAAAAAAAAAAAAAAATTCAATTTTTTTAATACAAAAATATTTTGTGTTTTAAATAGAAGACCTTACAGTCTATAACACTGTTATTAACTGTGAATTTTTTTCAGTATGGTATTTCGGTTGGGTCATACTGAAAAAAACCGTAATATGCAACTTCTGACATTTTTGAGCCATTTCACAAGAACTACAATAGAGATTAAAAAATTTCATAAGTGCAAAATTTAGTCTCAATGTTTGTTTAAAATAAGAAAAAAGATTTCTGATATAAATATAAAAATAAATTCACGACAATGAAAATTGCTTTAGGTCTTGCCCTTAAGACTTATGTTAATATTTTTGAGATTACAAAACAATTTAATCCTTAAAAATCTGTTATAAAATTATAATTGAATATAATGGGCATCTTCAGCAAGCAAAGAGCTGCAGCAACGTTTTACGCTTCATCTATTCAACAGCCATGATTGTTGTGCTGTAGTGCTTGTGCACCAGTCGTAGCGAAAAAGCACTGGTGCGAGTCCACTGCATGCAGACGACTTGTGTGTTTTCAAGAAGCAATATGATGTCACAAATAAGTGAACAATACGCCATGGATGGGATGACTTGTGTTTTTGAAAATGAGGAATTTTACAATTTGCCTTCATTTTTTTATATTCTTATATAATCTTACAGTATTTTCAAGTGTTTAATGTTGTAGATTCGTATGCAAGCTAAATTTGTCACCACTGCCATACTTATATTGTCATTTTCTCCACCGTCATCTAATTCTTCAATAACAGAAGGTTGTGAAACATCCCTCTCTATGTTAAAAAAATGGTCAGAATCAATAAACCCAAACCAAACGAATCAAAACAATCCACCCTAAAATGGCTAATACATCACTGCAGTCAGCTAGTTCAGAATATACAGTGCAGTTGCGAGCATCGCTGCTGCATCACTTCGCCTGCTGAAAATGCCAGTTATACTTTGTGACAGTGAACCATGGACCATAAATAAACGTGCAAATAAAATAATAAGATGTCAGTTACACTACAGTTAGAATTACATTACTTTGAACATGTTAAGCTGAGGAGGCATTGACTCACAAACAGAACTTATTGTTTAATGCAGGGACGGCCAACCCTATGCCCGCGGGCCAAACACTGGCCCACCACTGCATTTTAAACGGCCCGCCATAAGCTGAAATATTTGCATAATATTTCAAAGTTACTTACATTGACCGCAATAATATTTAAGTGATTTCATATTTGGCAACGCTCCTTACCTAAATACTGTGGAGACAATTCTCTGATATACTACTATAAAACAGTAGTTACGTTAGTGTTCAGCTCATAAAAGTAGTCTACGTGAAATTTTTTTATCATGGCCCGCGACATGATTTGGTTCGACTTTTGGGCCATAGCTTCGAAAAGGTTGGCCACCCCTGGTTTAATGTATTCTATGCTGTACAAGGCTGATTCGAGGAGCACAAGGTAAAATATGGCTACTCGTTGGTGTGACTTTTTGCTCGCGTACATTTAAGTCAACTAATGATTAAGATGTTTTTATTTGTTTTACAAACGTATAAATATTTTAGTTGAACATATTGTCTTTCACGTTTGTTGCTGCAAGGCTAGAAATTTCGTGATGTAATTTTAACATTTTAACTAGATCAAACAAACATGGCTGCTTAATTTGTTCAACTTAACATGTTTAAGACATCTTGTATAACCACTGTGCTCACTGTTAAAAAATTGATTAGCGTAGTAATAAGTTTTTTAATAAATTAATTTTTTTATATTTTTTATTTATTAATCTTTGAATGTTCTAAGAGCAGAATGCTCTTATGAAAGAGGCTGTACATAAATAAAAAACAGCAACAATCAATATTATACAAACATACATAAACATACAATCCAAACAATAACGCACAGGACAGACAGACTAGAAGTCACTGTAAATGACAGTGAATATTACATTGCTTGATACCTAACACATACAATTAAAGAAGCAAACAAATACTTAAGTACTAACTAACAGTGAGACTAAGGAGACCCTAACAAGGTTATAAAAACATATGTAACATATATACAAGCCAAACATAACTCATAGTTATGAAACTAAATATACTCTAGAGAAAATTAGGTAGATAAACAGGTTAGAAAGTCAATTAAAAGTGGCAAAATAATAGTTGATGGTAAGAAGCAGAAAGAGAAAAGTGTTTCAAATTGTCGTATGAATGAATTCATCACAGTACTTCATTGTTACAGGATTCAAGCAGTAAATGCTGGTGGTTTGGAAGTTGCCTCAGGTGAAGAACTGATGTTGTTTGACTTCACGAGCGCCCCATCAGTGGACAACTGGATTGAGCAGTCCGACACAGTGCGGTCAGTTGGTATGTCTAAAGCAGTTCTGGTGCTGCAGAAAACGCAAATCTTCCAGAGGGCAATTTTCTTCTCGCTTCTCAATCCCCAGCCTAATGGAGCAGGGTTTGCTGGTGTTAGGACCAACACTTCGTTTGACCTGCGTGGCTTCAAGGAGCTCAGGCTGCATCTTCGTGGACAAGGTGCTAATGCGGGCTACAAAGTGGTGCTCCGGCACAAGGATCAAAATGAGGAGCCTCATCCGACGTATGAAGAGTTCTTCCAGGTAACTGAAAATTGCATTTTGTAAGTACATACATATTGTTTTACAACTTACAGTGATTTAACCAGTTTGTCACAAGTTGGAGCCTTATAATATCTTGATCTTTTCTGTTTTGTTATTCCATCATCATGGGAAAACTGCTTTTTGGCTAATGTCATGTGTGAAACAATCAGTGAGTACCTTCATCACCTGAAGAACATTATGCTTCGGGTGCAATGTTGTACTCTCTGCTCTGTGTTCCTCTAGCAAGTGTAGTTAAACCGTACAATTTAAAGTACATTATTTAATACGCTAAACAAATTTTTTTTTACTGTACCTCCAGAGATAGACAAAGAATTTAGAGAATTGTAAAATAAATTAGCTAGAGAATCTGCAATGAAAATAAGTAGGGATGAATACAGCAGCATTTGTTAATCAGAATAAAACCGAATGGAAAACACTGCACAGAAAACACTGGCACATGGGAAGGGTGGGGGGAAGGCTAAACGGAAGCAGCTTGCATCTTGTGTGTCAGGGTTTGGCCTCATAGCTATAGGAAGTACAATATCAATTTCAATAAAGAATTATCTTCTAATCCACAAGAAGTTACCTTTTTTTATGTTAAGCATAGCGTTTTTAAACTTAAATTGTTCCAGTTTTTCTTCCAGAATAAAAAATTGTTTAGATCGCAGGCCGTTAAAATAAATTAAACTGTCTGTAAAAAAGTTTAATGTCCACCCTAACAGCGATTAAACACAGACTATGTAAAACAATTTATTTATGTGTGATTTTTGCGTTTGGGGGTTAAAAATGAGCAAGGTCAAGTCATGGATTTTGCAAATGCAGCAAATGTTAATTTTATGGATCACGAGAACTCATATTCGAGAATCAATTGTAATTGCTTTTGAATGCATCTCTGAAGTGTGGAGACTAGTATATTGTGTGGAGCAAGCAGCTTGCCTGTTTGCAATAGATTTTTAAATCAACATTTGAAATGTGATCAATTAATGTGGTCATGTCTTTATTAGTAACACTAACAGAGTGTGGTGGAGCAGTGGTAAAACACTCGCCTCACATTAAGAAAGACCTGGGTTTTATCCCTGACTTCGGGCCCTGATTTCGGTTTTCTGAAAATCACTGCAGGTGAATGTGGGGATGGTCCCTTAAACAACCCTGGCCGACTCCTACCACCTTTTCTCCATGTTTCTCTACTAAGGCCTCTAGTGCTGTTATTAAGGGCACGTAAAGTGACCAAATAAATAAATTTGTCACATGTCTATAATGTTGGCAAGATGATATCATTTTTAATATTATTGTCACATGTCCCAGTTTACAGTACTACATGATCTCTCAGTTTAAGGTCTCCCAGTGTAATGATTATTTCAGTTTAACAACTGTATTTTTTGTCCCTATCTAAAGTCCTCCCAACATACTTTTATCATTCAGTTTAAAAACTTCTTCAATTTAAGGACAATTTTTTTCTGTCCCCTGATAGTCGTTAAACCGAGAGATTACTGCATATGTCGTGTCTTAAATCATGGCATAGAACTCCTACTTGACCTTGCTGACAGGTGGACAGAGGGTCGTACCAGACCATCATTCTGCCTCTGCAGGACTTCAAGCCATACTACAGGGGCAGGGCTCTTAACTCTTCGGAAGCAGGACCTCTGGACACGTCGAACATCACCAGCTTAGGGCTGCAAGTTTACGGTGGAGTGTATCTGCCAATCAAGCAGTCTGGACCATCTACTCTGGAGATAGACTGGATCAAAGCTGTGAAATAAATATACTGCAGCATCAAGTGAATAACTTGCAAAAATTGAGCATCAGAGTATGTAAAGAAATCTCATTGAATCATTGTTAGTAATTACAGTGTCTATTTTTTGAATATTGAAATTGTCATTGATATGTCCTGTTATTCTTGTTAGTAAGATTATAATTGTATTGTGTAACTTGTTGAATTTGTGGTAGTGTCAGCTAGAAATTAATATGTTTGTTCCAGCTACTCTGCTGTTTTTTAACTGTTCCTACTGTTTGATATTATCATGATCTTATCAGTTTATTTTTCCTATAATATTCACTAATTTTAGGATATACGTAAAAGATTTACATTTTGTTGTCCTTTTTATTTATGTTCCTTCCTTGAAAAAATGTTTTACTGTGAAATTTGCCTTTTAGGTGGAATTCATAGTCAGCAAATAAGCAATACTTGACACAACATTCAATTTTTAGTGCACAAGATCGTTAGCTGTATCTCATCATACTCGAAAATTGCAAATATGCTCAAAGTCTGTTTTGTAGTAGTTTATATGTTATCAGTTTGTAGGCAAAATACGTCTGGCAGGCCATTTATAAACTTAATTTCAAACGCAGCATGAGATGCGATCAAGAACATGTTTAGGATGTACAGTCTAAGAGCATTTCATTTCAAGTCAGTAACAGCCGCAATGTTAGGACCAACTTGTAAAAACCAACATTATATGAACTTCATTCGAGTAAAGTAATGGACATTTGTTAACCTGTAATCTAAAAAAAATTTCCACCAAGTGTAATGTGTACATAGCAATAATATAGTGGAAACTACCCAGTTTTAAATCTGACAGAAAATGTAATCATAAGATCACTACTTCAACTTTAGTACACTTTACCACTTCATTCACAAAATTTATATGTAAAGCCAGCTTTGTGATATGAGGTTATATTGTCAGTTGGTAAGCAAAACATGTTCGGCAATAATAAGTGGCATTTGTGAACATTAATTTCATAACAATTTACATTCATACACTGAATATCAACTGAAACACAATTGAAAGTAAAGTAAAATTATTGATAAGTATGCAGCATGTATTCATGCAAAACATATTTTTCAGCGAGTCGAGTCGTGAGTGTAATTTTTTATTTCACAGTTAGCAAACTGCATAGATACAACAATATGTTAACACAATAATTAACCCATCTATGACATCAGTATTGTTATTTAATTTTAAACATGTATTAAAGTAAAAGAAAAATACTTTCAAGTGGAATTGACAGTCAAATGTAACCAAATATTCAATTACACTAGATGACTGATGTAAATTAACTGCAAGTTCTGTTGTGTCATTTTGGTACAGATATTGTAGCGATACTTCATCAAGTACAACTTGGCCTGTATAAGTAATGCTTTTTTTAAGATTTACTTCATGAATTAGCAGTTTATGAATATAAAATATTTATATAATATTTATTTAATATTATAATATTATTATATCAATATTATAATATTAATATAATATTTGCTGAAATAAGTATTGCTTGGAGAAAATGTTGTAGGCTATGATTTTACATATATAAAAACATAAAATAAAAAATTTTTGTATTTAAAAAAAAAAATTTGAAATGTTTAAGTTTTAACTTTACAATTCAGCATTTTTTATTAAATACATGAATATTTTCCTTTTTATTTTTATGTATGTTGAATCATAGCCTATAACATTGTTGTGTACACTGTGAATTTTTTCGGTTTGTTATGTCAGTTTGTTTTAGTGGCGTACATAAAACCGTAAAGTGCAAATTTTGACGTTTACGACTAATTACGCAAAATATACGAGAGATACAAAAATTCCCAAAGAGGAAAATTTAGTCACAATTTATGTTTAAAATAATAAAATAAATATCTGGTGCAAATATAAAAATAAATAAAAATGTTTAAAACTGAGTTGAACCGCACCCGTAATACGGCATGATGGAAATGAAAACTGCCTTGTGTTCCTGCCTTCTGGCAGGTGACTGTGTATTTGCGAAAAATCCAAGACTGAACCCGCAGCAGATTGAGCTCAGATTGCCGAGGTGGGTGGCAACAGGTCTGACCACTCGACCATCACTGCCTCTAATAAGGCATGATATCTTCTTCAAATTAGTCTGTATTTCGTCCAGAAAATTACTTCTCAAGTATATCCTGAAAGCAGTTATAATGGTAGTTATGTACTATATGCAGTTTAGAATACATTCTTTCTATTGTACTAGTGTGAACCATTCCATGTACCCAGTTTAATAGTAAGTATACCCATACAGTTACTGAACAGAATGAGTGGTTTGTCTCCCTCTACCACTGTGTGTGCGTCCTGCAGATTCACTTGGCGCATGCACATGGTATAAGATTGTGCAGTGCATTTGCATCCTGCTTAACTGCTGTACTCTACAGGGAATATCATGGTTCTTGTTTCTTTCCCATGTAATTTTTTTACAGTCTTGTCTTTCTTTTGTCATAGCATGGACTACAAAGTACAGTACTGTAAAACAGGGTGATTAGAAACAGTGGGGTGAATAGAAACAAATCACTAGCCGACATCTTTTATTTAAACAAAATTATGTTACAACAAAACTACTGTTCATAAGCTGTTTTAACTTGCCTATCTAAAAACATAATTTTTAAAACAGGGTTTATACTGAAAATTTTACTCGCAAATTATGTTTCTATTTATCCCATTTTACGGTACCAGTTCCCACACACAATTGAACTAGGTTGTAGAGTTAGATAAGACCTTGGCATGACACGAATCTAGCTGCAAACTGTGGCTTATGACTACACATCAGTACTGTGCGAAAGAGTGTACTCGAGTGTGTATCAACTATTAAATGTACTCAGAATACTACTAAAACTGAATTTACAGGATTTTTTTGGTTACCATGGCTCCTGTCATACCTCAAACGTGATGAAAAAATTAATCCTATTTTCAGCAATTTTCTTTGCGTGGATAAAAATTAAATTGAAAAAAACCCATTATTTATTGGTAACTTGTCAACTCATTTGCGAAAAAAAATGTTATAGTATGTCTGCAGTACATTCTACTTTGCTGCAATAAATAGACTCGTCAACCAGGATCAGATACAGACAGATGGGGTTCATTCTGAAGGACACGGTCCTCGACGACTGATCCATCCAATCTACAAGAAATTATATAACCTGCCCAATTCACCAATACTGAATGTAAATGAAAGCTGTTAAAATTTTCCAATAAATATGGCTATGATATAGTTTTTTTTTTTTTTTTTTTTTTTTTTTGTAAAAGCTGCAATTGAATGTGGTTTAGTTGTTGAGTTACTTTAACCAAAAAAAATGTATTTGAAAATTTATGGTACACCGGCATAAATACAGTTTTCTGTAATTTTGTAAACCTATGTGCGTATAATTTTTTGCTGTAAGCTACTTGTAACATATCTTGTACTTTGTTCAGCGAGGGGGAACAGTAACATATGTTGAACTAAATACATAAATATTGAATTATTTCTACTTACTTGGTTAACAATAACTTAAGTAAAAAACTTTTATCTTGTACTTATTTTTTATTGATTACTGCATATAGAACTATACTGCTGCAAACAAAAAATCTGAGGCTTCTTTTGATTAACTTGAAAATATATTTTTTCTCTAGACTATCGATTTCAACAACATAAATAAAATAGAAAAGGTTCCTTGCAACTTGCAAATCACATAGGCTTACAGGGCAACCAATGATTATAGACAGGAAAAATTCACTGTATCACTGACGTATACACTAGCCTCAAAGAACATCTGTATACTCAAGTAGACGGGAGCTGTTCATTGACTGGTTGCTGACACAGTGATTAAACGTGTATCAGCCAACATTTACGTAATTGCTACTGTATTATTGACTCAGCATCCTCCAGGAAGTGTTTTAATAGGTCAAGAGTTAACTGCAAAAGTTGACAAACTTAGTTGTTCAAGATACACACATGCAGTATCGGATCCAGTGTTTGGGGAGGGAAAAAAGTACAATAAGCATATGGGGAAGGAAGAGAAATGGATAAAATCACTGAATCGGGAGAGCGGCCATACATTTCCGATGATTGCAGAATGTACAGCTCAGTCTGAGTCACTAAACATAAGAAATGTCCATCGGTTCCATCAAAGTTTTCGGCCAGTGGAACCAACACACAACATTGATTCAACCAGTCTCCTTGACAATAACTTAGATTCTGAACGTCCAATGCACTCTGGTTGATATAGATGACGCGTGCTGCAGACGCCCGTTCAGCCGCTGATTGACAGGTGAGCTACTGCTGCCATGTTAGGAGCATGTGACTGTCCTTCACACAGAGTAGATTGCTTAACCGCTAAGCTACCACACCAAGGACGAGAACATCCGTATGACAATGCAGTGGTGGTGTACCACCGAACCCAATTGAGCAGTTTTGGGCTGTTAATTCTAACTGTGAGCCCGCAAAGAGATTTTCAGCTTTGTCATAATAAACAGGTTCTGTTGGGGAATTTGTGGTAATGTTAAAAACGTTAGGCGCTACATGTCATGACGTAATTGACTTGGCAATCTGTGACTGTAGAATTTGAGAAAGGGAACATTTCAGGAAACTAAGGACATACCGGATTGTTGTGGATTTTGCTAAGTGTTCTATATATACCATTCTCATTCCAAAACTGTATATTTTTATTTCTACAAACTTGGAAAGGCAAGCAACCAGGGCGGTAGAACGCTATTGTTGAGCCTGCTTAAAACTGTTTATATGTTTGTTTTATGGCTTAATTATTTTACAAATTGTTAATAATTATACTTGTGTGTTTAAATTTCTAAATTTAATTAGTTCTTCGTAACATATTTTGCAGATTTGTTCTTTGCCATTTTAGCAAATAATTTATCCATCTGAATGCGCCCTAAAAAGAAATTGGGACTTAATTTAAAGGCAAATGAGTGATTATAATATTTAGGTTTGTTCGGGCGCCCTGATATTTCTAATACTTCTGAGATTTCCTGCTCTTTTCTTGCTCTTTTTCATTTCGGGCGTTCGATTCACCGGAAGTGTTTTTTTGGTAGGGTGTTCGGGCGTCGAGAGCACTGCTCTTTTTCTCAAAAAGAGCATGAACTTTCTGCTCTTGCTGCCGAGGAAGAGTAGAAGAGCAGTGAGATCGAGAGCAGAGAAATTCGCGCCAAATTTGAATAGATTGTTTATTTTGTAAGAGAGACTTCAGTATTTTTGTTGCGTTGCAATGTCTGGCCAAACAGTGGAAGGCTATAAATCTACAGATGAAAATTATTACGTTCGTAGCTGAAGGCGAGTGATGAAATAAAATATTCAAATCTGTCGTTAAGTAACACAATTAACCTAGAAATGCCTTAAAAACCAGTGACTTGGGCAATAACATACAATTTTTTTTTGTACTCGGGCAAAATCATAAATTTTGAATAGGCCTATATCAACCTGTATAAATGAATATTAGTTTAACTATTACTGTTGTACAACAGTCACTTGGAAGAAATTTTGTTTTATATATACAGACTTGAGTAATTAATGCCTTGTTATGTTTTAAATAATTTAGTTCTCACAAAAAATAACATGAAACATCAAAGGTAAAAAGTTATGTTAGAAGCTCCAAAACATTTTAATATCTTTACATTTGAACAAGTTAGGTTCACTTAAAATTTCAGGACCCATTCTATGATGACCTCACTGCAGTTACGTAACTAGGCTGGTTTCCACCTGGAGAAATAACTCTTTTTTTTTTGCGCCCATTGGCCTACTCACTCACTTCCTTAATAAAAAAAAACTGACAACCATATAATGCCATTTTCAAAAATGTTGAAAGTTTGCGATCAGCTGATATGAAGTAAACAAAGGTATTAACAGTTCTGCAACTCGCGAGTTTAAGGCGTTCGATTGGAAGCTGAAAAGATCACTGCGATTTCTGCTCTTTCCTGCTCTTTTTCTGCTACCAGAAAATCTCAACTTGCTCTCGAGTGCAGAAATCTCAGGGCGCTCGAACAAACCTTATGTCACAATTTTGTATTTTCTATTCAGGGTGTTGTTTTCACTTTAGTATGTAAGAGCAGATCCACTACGTTTGGTGGGAATGCGGGCTTCCGCGTCCCCTGCCAAACACCATGGAGTCCGTCTTCGCCTAGTCAGTGAATAAGGAGTAGGACACGCATGTGGAGTGTAGTCTTCTCTCCCTGAGGCCCTTCAACTTTTTACGTTGCAGTCTTTTAGTTTTCAATTCTTATTTTTGTTGACCAATTTCCCCTCCTTCCCCTTCCACAAGGATTGACACTTGCTGGAAGAGTCACTTAGACGCCCACGTAATTTCACATGTAAATTTCATTGTTGGCCGTGCACCACATTTTCATTGCTTACACCATCGCCTCGGGCGAGCGTGATGCATTGATTGTGGTGGCCCTGTACTTGGGGAATTGTAAAATAAACTCTGCTATCTGGTTCATCAGACTTGCGAGTTTCATTCACGTAACAATTGTTTCACCCTCTTCTGCCCGTGTGAGTGTTTGACAGCTTCAACAAAAGACCATCGATATGCCGGGACAACATGCAATACCACCATCGGAGACCTCCAGACAGACCTTCAGCAGCTGGAAGTCCAGGTTCAGGGCCAGCAGGTTGGCAACCCACACTAACCACCAACACCGGGTAACCTGTGGTCGGACACGTCTTTATCCTCCTGACCCGAAACCCCAGACATGTCATATCGGTGGGTTTCCTGAAATGTGTATTGTGACAGAGGAAAGTGTTTTTTGAGTACACTTACTTAAAATTGCAAAATTTTGTACTTAAAGGAATGGGAACTATAACTATAACAACAAATGTAGGAGCTGCAATGGACTCAGACTGACTGGACTAATTTGCTATGTGCGGTCTGTGTTCTTCCAGCTGAGGTGGTACTGTAACAACCATTTGCATTTCTCTTTCCCTGCTTAACTTGCGAACAGTTCCAACTCATATCCTGCGCGTTGAACTAAGCTGCAGCCTATAAAAGAAGTTGAATGTTTTCAAAGTTGAAATATCAATTTTGCACCATTACGTATGATCTTCAAAATGCAATTGTGTAGCCTACTGTAAATTATAGATAGGTAGATATTTATTGTTCAGTTCAGTGTACAACAATGCTACTTGAACCGTAGGTAAATGATGTACAAGTTGCTGAAGTGGAACATAACTCGAGTGGTGGTTGTAATTTTTTAATTCACCCCATCAACTTTTATTTTCAAACCAGCTTTGACAAACTGTAGAAAAATTTGACTTTGAGCGATGTGGGAAAGGGAGGCGATTCAGTCAAAATAGAGTTTGTTATTTGTGTAATTTTTTGTTCAGTACCTACCTACACATTGAAATTTCATGGGAGCTCCCATGAACCACCTACCATGCATCCACTCTTCAGAAAAAGGTCGGACACTTGGACCAAGGAGTACATAAAGGTTTGACTTGCACCAAGTACAATAAATATTTTTTTTTGTATTGTGACCCACGGCCATACAGTCCTCTGGCCAAGAGTACAGCTAGTATGTATGAGGTTACACTATCAATGTGACGTATTTGAACAAACTTTTGAAGACAATTGCGTATACAGAAAATATTTCTAGTCTGATAGCAAAAACTCAAATTAACACCCAGCCAGCCCAGGGAATCGAGCTCGGAACCTTTTGCATCAAAGTCGGCCGTGCAATCAACTGAGTCCGACCCTTAGGCCGGTATTCCTAAACAAAAAGTTAGGGTCTACATAAGCACTACCATCTCAGGCGCCAGAAAAGCAACGACAGAGACCTTACTCGCTGAGCGTATTCCTAGACGTGTTTGCGCCGTGTCCCAAGATGGTGTCAGGTAAGTCACTGCTTATTATTCGCCGACCCGCGCGACACTAAAAACAAATGAAGGCATGAT
>PNEQ01052442.1:9544-35176 GCA_003012365.1 Medauroidea extradentata | reverse complement strand
AAATTTCATGGGCAGTTACACACGTCAAAATATGCTTCATGGATTCTTCATCCATTCGTGTGACAATGATTTCCCGTGCCTTAACATCCTTTAACAACCATTCCTTGCTTTCCTTTGCGAACGATGACGAGCTTTCATTTTTTGGTTTCACGTCTGTCTCTACAACATCGAGGCATTCCTTCGCAGCTAAGATTATCCTTATTTGGAAGCTCCAAATATCCCAGTTATTTTTTCCTTTTAGAATAACTACACTTCTCTCACTCTCCATGATACAATTTACTTTACTGCCTACGAAAAACAAAACGCGACACGGCAGTAATGGCGACCGGGAGTGGTACGATAATAATTCAACTCACGATCCCGTATTAAATTGAGCAACCTAATTCGGCATCTTGACAGGTTGTGTCTGGGCCCATAACCTATTAATATCATTCACTGGAGACGAGAATTACTTAACGAAAAGACACAATCACTGAGACAACATGTCCTCTTTACTTCCATACACATTACATCTTTTTTTTTTTTTCTTACTCTTAACTACAAAATCTGTCAATAATACCAACTTAAGAATACTGACTAGTGCTATTAACACAAACGTTTGATTGTATCTTTAACATGATCACTGATTCCCTCTACTACCATTGAATCAACTATGATATCCCCAGGCCTGACCAACACTTCATCCAGCACTGACCTCACACCATCTGCAGTCCATCTAGTTGGTGCTCCTACTGCCTGCACTAGTTCCCTGTTAACTAGCTGTGATGCTAGTGTCTGCATAATGCCACCCATGTCTTCCATCCTCTCCACCCACTGTACCCCGGGCATATTGAGGTCTCCTGCTACTACCACTCACTGTCTATCCGTCAGCCTATCAACCCTTTCCTTCACTGCCTCAACTGCCTGCCATCCCTGCCCTTACATCTAGTTCCATCCCTTCAGCATCGTCGCTCACGCCATACTACAGAACCCTTCAAACCCTTTTTATTAGTAAGGTATACTTCTAAAATCAGTAGTTTGGCAGTGCCCTTAAGGCTTCAAGTTCTGTTGGTTTTGAGAAAGTTTTTGCTGGTTTGTACGCTTCAGTTTTTTTGTGGTTGGGAGAATTTTCTTTGTGGAGTAATTTTCTTATTCACCAGGCTATTGTCTGGGAGTAGTTTCAGACGCGTATCTGAACTGCTGCTCTTCTGAAGTGCCAGTAATGTTGGACATACCTGAGAAAGTTGTTTTTCTATTACTGTGAGATCTTAAGTGTATGTGAAATTTATATTTTCGGTAATTTTTGTAATCAATGCACACTTTAACAATTCAAAATAAGGACATGGTAATGAAGTGCTGAAAATGTTTCCCTATATAACTGTGTTCTTTACCAACAATTACACTTGTTTCAATAACGAGCTAATTAGATTCAGTTGGCTCTTTTGTGCTCGTACTTTGATCAGAAATGTTTACAGGGCGCAAAAGATGAATATGTTTTCACATATTCCTTGTAGTAGAAAAGTCCAAGCATTCATACATTGCATTCAGTGTATTTTATCTTGCACTGGCAACTGTCATTATTTTCAGCCAGCCAAAAAATTTTTCTCAAGTAAATCAAATTAAAGCATTTGTCTGAACATTTTTACATTTTTGCCACATAAGTATATATACTTAAGTGTTTTCTCAGTTCCTTTTTTCCAAGATAAAAAATCTGTAAACAATTTAAATCAGCAGTTTCATACGTAACAACAAAATCATCTACTGCCCGAAATTGATCTACTAGCCTATATCTGAAGAAAAGTCACAAAGACTTCAACTCGCTAGTGTATGCACAAGTTGACCTGGATTTTGAGTATTGATTTTGGTTGAATAGTAATTTATTTCATGCTTTTCAGTGCAGAAACCCTGAGAAAAAAAGTACCGTAATATTTTTTTCTAACTTTATTGGTGTGTGCCATCACCTAGCCTGCTACTTTCCCGTATTAAGTGTTCTTTGCAGTGATGGCCAATTTTAATATGCCTTAGCAAAGTAGCCTACGTTTGTGTTGGTAACTACTTGTGCGATATGTGCATGCAAACATTTGGACGGTAAATAATGTTGATAATCTTTGCCAAATTTAAGGTTGTACGTGACCAAAAAAGGGTAGGTAATGGCATGGCAGTACAGACGGGCGGCAGGGAGAGAGTACATGGCGCGAGAGGGGTGGCAAGGATGAGGAACAAGGTAGACGTGCATGTTCCTCTGTGTTTAGGATGGTCTGGATCTAGCCACTAGTGATGCTGATGGCAGATACTTATGTGGCGTTGCATATTTTATTTTCCTACATCATGACAGACGCTGGGAGAAGTGCGTGACATATGCCAGAAGCGGCAGAGTTTTGCCAAGTGTTCGCTCACGCTGGTCTGCCGGTTTTGACACTCCACTAAAGTTCGCGTCCAGCATAAAAAAACTGCGGGGCTTGTCGTGTACGGTGGCCTTTCCTTTTTTTACCCGGAAGCAAAGTTTGTGAACACTGAAAGTACCATTGCGTAAACCATTGCAGACCACAGTAGCTTTGGTTTTGCTAGGTATAATACAAAATTTTTAACACATTTTTAATAACTAGCTTTCTTGTCTGCCTTTTCGGTAACATGCTTCCAACTTAAGTAGGAACGATAGGCTACTATGAAGTTTAGATCATCGTGACTTTGGTAGATAAATGGTAGTAAAGTGTATTAAATAGCAACTTGAAATTATCAAAGTATGGAGTGTAATTTTCTTATATTTTCTTCAGAATTATATTAAAAATAATGTCATCCGTTGCCAGACACTTAGTCAGGAGACAGGAGCCGTCTTTCTCTCTCGGCATGCCGTCATGCCCTCAAAAGGAAAACAAAGCGAGAAAACTTGCAACTTAACAGGCTAACAAACTAGTTGAAAACCGCAAGCAACTCGCGATAAGAAAGGTATAACTCACCATGTAGCAGTACAGAAGTCGGCGGGTGGCTGAGAGAGAAGAGGACGTACACTGCGGAAGGCGGCCAAAAAGCGAAGTGACGGGCCAGGCGAGCAGAGAACCGCCGCTGGCTTACCACAGTGGAGCGGGGAGGGGCGGAAGAAGATTGGAAGGGAGGGAGACCCGAACGGCTCCGACTATGCCCAAGAGAAGATTCCAAGGTGCCGGTGCACAAGGCTTTGGACAGGCGGTCAAATGTTCCGTAAAACGCGACACACACGCTCACAGGTCCCACACACACAAGCTTGCACGACCGTGGCTTAACCCAGAGTCCATAGAAAGTTCCAAATTGGTGCCCCCAGCACAAAGTTGGTACAGTAAAGCAAACAATATGCACATGAATAAACAGAAATAGTTGTCAAAAACATATTCATGTACACAACTTACAATCTCTGCCAGGAAAATAGTTTTGATTACAACAAAAAACCCTTTGTAGTTCAAATTTGCAAGTATCACTCTAAGATTACTAATTATCTTGCTGCTTGTATGAACTAAGTGGTGTACTTTGCTGTTTTACGTTTATCAACTTTATGATTAACCTTTTTTTTTTTCAATCATATAATTGACCTGTGAAATTTTACACTGATTGCTGTTTGCCAGGTGTTCAGTTATGACGGTGTGTGTGTGTTCCTGATTACTAGTAAACAATTTACTTAAATTACAGTGATGTGATGCTTCTGTAGTTCCCCTTATCTTAAGAGTCCTATACAGCTGCAGCGCGACCATTGTTGCTGCGTGTTTGGAGTAAGTTTTTCTAAGGTATGTTACTAAACGTGCGTTTGATATCTTTTTCTACGAAAAGAAAATGAATTTAAAGCTGTGCTTTTCTATTTTTGTTATTTAAATATCTAGCTTAGAAACATTGTTTTGAGGCACCTCAAAATAGCCAAAAACAGCTTTTTCAAACAGCTGTAGTGTAAAAAATACGAATCGTAATCGTAAAACGAAAATAGGGAAGCATGTTTTGGATTTTATTTTTCTCTTTCCATAAATAAAATAATAGGGCCACCACTAAAAATCCCATGCAAAAAAGGCCAACGACCTAAACACTACATGCAGTTTTCGCACCCCACGCATGAAGGGGACATGGTTTTTGACGCATGAACCAGTCTGGCTCTTATCGCCTGCTTGTTTCCATACCTCAGGCGCTGTGTCTAGCATGCACTGTATAGGCCTCTTAAAACTGTAAAGTTTTATCATGTAATGTTAAAATTTATGTATAAGGAAGGGTATCGGAACTGTTCGCAACAGTTAAGTTTCAGGCACGGAAACGGAGTTGGAACTGGTTGCAACAGTACAAAATTAGCTTGGTAAACACGTACATGGTTAATGAGTCCGACATGTTTCATGTTGGTCTTCTTTCCACATTCATACATCTTACTATACAGCGTCCCAACCTTAGATTGCAGTACAGAGCTTATGGCGTGCGCTGTTGCCAGATCGCAGCCACGTTACCGTTACGAAGTTTGGGAGGTGAACTACTTCAAAGTTTTTAGCTTTAAATATTATATCCTTTATTATTATAATTGATATTACAATTTGCGTAGCATCACGCTTCAAAATATGCAATTAATAACAATTTATATTATTTTAAAATGAGAAACAATTCTCATACTTCACTTATATTAATTCTCTACATGAATTGTAATGGGCACTTCATTAAGAAATAGTTATCATATCTTTTAATCATTATAGCTACTGCTGACAGAATGTAAGATTTCTTCAATTTTAGTAGCTTCTGTCTGAAGACAACAACATGGTTGGGGTAGTTGATGATTATGAAATTGATCATTAAAAATGAATGTAGTGTGGGAACTGAAAAATATGTCGGTTTTTTTTTACACTGTTATTGTCTGCTATAAATTTAAAGTGGGTTAGGGGTATGTTATTTATTTGATGTTTTTACATGTCCTCGAACAGAACAAGGCTTTAGAGGAACACGGGGTGTAATGCCGTTACACTGTCAATGTTCGCTTGTCTAGCCAGACAACACTTGTCACACACACAGGTCCGCAAACCCTACAACACTATATCATAATAACAATACACCTCTCTTACACTATATCATAATAACACTACACCTCTCTTACTCAGATATGTTCACTATGATTAGAAATCCTCGACTACTGCCAACACTTTATTGCAACACTACACCTCTCTCCCCTCTAGAACCTTCACATGTCTATTATTGCAGGTTTTCTCACTGCTCTACCACTACGTGTGGTATTATGCAACTGATTTGTGCTGTTTCTCCTTGTGATTTTCATTTATTGGCCCCCTGCGTCTTCTACTGCTGGGAAACCATGGAAAGTAGTGTTGTCTGCTGAAGCTGGTGACCTCGATGGAAACTCAGCTGTATCTGGTGATCTTACTTGAAACCCGTGAAAGAGTGATTCCTCTGTTGGAACTAGCGACCTCTCTTGTGTTCTTTCTTGACGAGTATCCTTTTTTGGAGTCCCCGTTGCAACCTCCCTTTCAATTTGTTTGGTTGTAGTTTCCACCGTTGGTTCTGGATGTGTGTATGTCCTGTTTCTGTTGCTATCGTTCTTTTTCACATGCACCTTTATCAGCTGTCTTCTGTTTCTGCGTAGTGAACCTTTTTCTGTAGCTATGATGTACGATCTAGGTGCTTTCAATGCCTGTTGCACTCATCCTTAACATCTAATATCTCGTATCCAAACTGTACTGTCAACTGGCAATGGTTGAAGATCTTTTGCTCCTCTTGTGTCATCATGATTTTTCTTGTTTCGATACTTCAGAGCCTCATCTCGCTGCCTGAACTGTACCATAGCTACATCCTTCCATGAAGGGATCATCTGCGAGTGGACCGTTGGCAGGGTATTCCTCAATTTTCTTCCAAACAACAATTCCGCTGGAGAGAGACCTGATTCGAGTGGTGTACTTTGATACGCTAGAAGTCCTAGATTCGGATCTTCAGATCTAGAGAGGATTCGTTTTGCAATGTGCACTGCCTTTTCAGCTGCACCATCCATTGGATTGTGGGAACCGGGGACTGGATGTGACCGTGTTGAAACCATACTCCTTGGAAAACTGTTTGAACTCAAACGACGTGAATTGTGTTCCCCCATCTGTTCTTACAGTTTAAGGTATCCCATGCCTTGCAAATATGTTCTTCAACCTAGCTATGATTGAACTGGAAGAGATTTTTTCCAAACTAACCACTTCTAGAAATCTAGAAAAGTAGTCCTGTATAACTAGGAAGTGCTTTCTCTTGAGTTCCATTATGTCCAATCCTAACATCAGCCATGGTCTACTAGGTAATGGTGTGGACATCAGTGTGTCTGCTTGTTGCTTCCTCTGCTCTAGGCATCTAGTACAGTTTTTCCACCATCTTTTTAACCTCACTTGAAATGTTTGGCCATCACACTGACTCATTCGTACGACGACTGCATTTCACAATCCCCATGTGACCTTTATGTACGCGCTGCAGCATTTCTGGTCGCAAAGCTTTTGGGATGAAAAGTCAATTCCCTTTCAAGATGAGCCCCTCATTGTACGTCAGTTGCCCTCTCCCCGACCAATACAAGGAATCTTTGTGGAAGCCCTTTTGGATACCTTTTTTCAACTGTTGGCATTTCAAATCCTCTTCTTGTGCTTTTTGTATTTCTGCCAGACAAACGTCTGAGAACGGCATCTCTAGTATGACATTGTGTATGTGTAATTCTTCTTCCAGAATGTCTTGGCCTTCTTCCAGTGGTTTTTCGGTTGGTGCTCGTGACAGTGCATCAGGCACATGAAAATCCTTTCCAGGCACATGCTGTAATGTGTATCTGAAGCACATCAGTCTCATTTGCAGTCTCTGTAGCCTTGCAGTCAAATCTGCTAATGGTTTTAGAGTCCAACAATGTCAACAATGGCTAATGATCTGTGAGGATATGGACATTTGCACCAGCTATATATTCACGAAACTTTTCACAGGCCCATGTTATTGCAAGGGCTTCTTTTTCTATTTGTGCATACCTAGTTTCAGTCTCGCTTAGACTTTGGGATGCATAGAGAACTGGTTTCCACGTTTTATCGCCCTGTTGTTGTTCTAAGACTGCTCCTAAACCATATGAAGATGCATCAACTAAGATTCTTAAATCTGCACCTCGATTGTATAGTGCCAGAGTAGGTTGTTGTGTCAGTTCCTCTTTTATGGCCTGCATTGCTTCCTTCTGTGCTTTGTCCCAGATCCATTTGTTTCCCTTGATCAATAGTGCTTGTAAGAGTTGAATTTTGGTAGATAAGTGAGGGATGAACTTCATGAGGTAATTTGCCATCCCCTGGAACCGGCGCAGCTCATTAACATTCTTAGGTTCAGGCATATCCTGTATTGCCTTTGTTTTCTCTAAATCTGGTTGTACTTTTCCTTGACCTATGATATGCCCTAAAAACTTCACTGTGGACACTTTGAATTTGCGCTATCTTTATTGAGCGTCACTCCTTCTTGTAACTTTCTCAGCGCTACCTCTACCCTTTCATCGTGTTCTTCCAGTGTTGCACCATAAATTAAGATGTCGTCCGCTTGGTTCACGACCCCTATCATTCCGTTTAATATTTCCTGCATCCTACGTTGGTAATGCTCAGGACTTGAAGTTATACCAAAGGGCAGACGGTTAAAGTAGAATCGTTCAAAAGGAGTCAAAAATGTGGTTAGTATTGCACTAGTCTTGTCTGAGGGTATCTGCCAAAATCTTTTTGAAGCATCCAACTTCGTGAACACTTTTGCCTCCCCCAGCTATGACAGCGACTCATCGACGGAGGGTAACTGAAGGCGTTCTCTACACTCAAATCTGTTTAATTGTGTGTAATCAACACATATTCTCACTGCCCCCTCCTTTTTGGGCACTACCACCATTGGTGCACACCACTCTGTTGGTAAACTGATTGGTGTTATCACTCCTTCTTGCACCATCTGCTGCAACTCTTTGCTGACCAAGTCCCTAAGAGGCAGTGCTACTCTTCTTGTTGCCGCAATTGCATATGGTTTTTCTGTCCTTCTCTAACACAATCTTGTACACTTTAAGCTTCCCTAATCCCATAAAAACCTCAGGAAATTTAGTTACAAAATTTGTGGTTTTTTGTGTAGGCCTTATAGTGTTGTTCTTAATTTCCTCTACTATTCTGCCTTGACCTACATGAACAATGTTAAATTTTCGTAACGCTGGCCTGCCAAGGAATGGTACCTGTTGTCTTGATGCAATAAATATCTCTTGTTCGCTGCACTGACCCCCTATGGCCAAGACAGTCTGTGCCACTCCTATGACTTCTATGGCTTTTTTTTCCTGCACCAAAAAGCCTCTTGTTGGTCTGTTTCACATCTATATCAAACTTTTCACTCAACTCTCTGCCAATTACTGTTACATCTGCACCAGTGTCTACTTTAAAGTTGACAGTTTGCCTGCCTACCTGTACCTGAATATACCAAGGGTCTGAACATACCTCCATCGTGGAAACCTCCCTCATGTAATAATAATCATCCCCTGGTTCTACTGTTCCAGTGTCCAGTTCTTGTACATCTACATTTCTGCAACATCTTTCATAGTGACCTTTTTTTGTACACTTACGACACTGAACTTTATCAGCAGGGCACTTAAACCATGGATGTGTAGGACTTGAACCACATTTGGAACATCTGCTTGCACTCGCATCTGATACTGGAGGTCGCCAGTTCTTTGTGTTTGGCCGTAGAGACTGTGGCTGATATGAGAGGGTCGGTTTTTGGAGATTCTTGCTTCTTCTCGATTGCCCCTTGTGGATGGCATCAATAGCTACCTCTGGCTGCCGTATTGTCTGTTGTTGTTTGACTGTCTCTGCCTGCCGTATCCGTTTGATCGCCTGTTCTGTGGTCAATGTGCCATCCATTTGTAGCGTTTCCGACAATTTGTCATCGGCCACACCAATTACCAACACTGTGGTTATTAGTTCATCTTTCAGCGACTTCAGTTCGCAAGTTTCGGCCTTTTTGAACACGTCGTTTATGAATGTGTCGGCGGGTTCACTCTCTTGCTGTCGTCTCTTAAAGAATTTTGCCCTCTCGTAAATAATGTTTTTGTTCACCGAAAAAAACGTATCAAAACAGCCTTTCACTCCACTGTAATTTTCCGCTTGTTCCTTCTTTAAAGTGAAAGATTCCAACATATCATTTGCCTCGGGCCCCATGCAGTACAATAACATGTTGACTTGTAATGATTGCGACTTTTCCTGCAAGTCAGAGGCAATCCGAAATTGTTCGAACCTTTTAATCCATTTGGGTCACTCCGACGGTGTGCGGAAATCAAAATTATCGGGTGGTGCAATGTGAAATTGCGCCGCGCCCGCCATTTTCCTTGCGATCCGTCTCTACGCAGTACCGGTATTTTATACACTTGTGTATACCGACAAACTCACTCGCGAGCAACAAAACTTTACTTCAGTTGTGACACTCGCGAAACCGTTTGTCTGCCGGATTGCCACGGCCTCAAATGCGGTTCATCGCCATTTTACACCTGACTCCATGTAATGTTTATGTGTCTCTATCATGGCTCGCACCATTACACTGTCGATGTTTGCTTGTCTAGCCAGACAACACTTGTCATACACACAGGTCCGCAAACCCTATAACACTATATCATAATAACACTACACCTCTCTTACACTATATCATAATAACACTACATGGGGGGGGGGGGAAATGGGGAAGAAGTTTGTGAAGGTTTTTGTTATGGAACCATCCGAGCATTCGTCTGGAGTGATTTTGGAATACCCTGGAAAACAGAAATCAGGATGGTCGGAGCCGGGTGTTGAACCCAGGTCCTCCCAAATGTGAGGCGAGTGTTTAATTACTGCTGCACCATGCTCGGTTATCAAACAAAAGAGGGTACAGTAATATTCTGCCATGATGTTAACTTAGGCTTAACACTTATTTCCATTACTTCTTTGATATCTTAAGCCCAGTACACACTGGCGTCTTTCTTGTACAAGAAGGAAAACACTATCTTGTAGCGAACTTGTATCGTGTGAACGGTCACTGAGCATACTAGTGACTAGCATACAAGGACTTGTATACTAGCTAGTGCGGGATAGGGACGGTACTATTTTTCATTATCCTCCTTATACTAGTCGAATATAAACAAAAAGTTATTATGCATGCGTGAATGTTTTCGAACAAAATAGCTTACAAATGCAGGGCATTTTGAAATAAATAGTGTCTTAGTTGAACAAAAGAGAGCTATTAGAGTGCGCCATGTCACTTTATATCTGGATATATTCAACTAGAGCAATAATTTCATTTTTAAAGTTTGAAGTCTATTTTTGGTGCAGATACAGTAAAGATTGCGCTTATTACCTCCAATACCTTGAATTGCAGCATTGAATGTGTATCCAAAATTTTACTGGTGTACACCAATATTGTACAAGAAAGTTGGCAGTGTGAACTAAACAATCAATTTGGTAGCATACTAGCTAGAACACTAGTTAGTGTTCCCATTTCTTGTGCACAATTGATGCTAACTTACATGTACAAGAAAGATGCTAGTGTGTACTGGGCTTTAAGCCTAAACGAGAGCATATATAATACAATACGTATACCTGTATTGTTTAAAATTGTATTAGTATATGTTACGTAGTTTTTCAATACTTATCCATAATGTTGAAGGTACAAATTTTCGTCAGTCAAAAAACTTACAGAAACCAGGTAATTTTTTGTGTCAAGGTAAGAAATTAGACAACGCAGTAAAACCTTATAAACAAACTGTATGAGTTTCGTTATTATATTTGCTATAATTTATGATTTTAAAAATATTATCATATAAGTATTAGAAATGAATGGTCATTGCCTTAAATATGTTTAAAGGAATTATTTATTGTTTGTCTTTCCTTTATAATTTCAACATTTCATGTTAGTTTTCTGTACTATATTGCTATTGTTTCTCCCTTTTAACATAAATGATTTGTTTGGAATATCCTGTTTCTTCTAAAGCTCCCTTATTGAGTTAATTGTGTATGAAAATTACCGGAATAATATCAATACAATATTTTGCTCCCTTTCGCATAGCCTACATATATTACGAGTTTTTAACGTTTTGACTTCCATACAAATAATCGTTAACAAAAAGTTACACACACAAAATTTTGTTTCGAAATCAAGTTACCATGCACGATGAATCGTTCGGCCGCAAGACCACTGTAGTTTCACTACTGAACCGGTTTAGGACACGGGACGAAGAGAACTGCTGGCTAAAGGAAGCCTGTATCTTATTTATTAACCTTTCCAGAAATAACCTCATAGTCAGCAAAGATAATGAAACAATTTTTGTTCTTCAGCGCCCAAAACTACGAGTGACACTCAACTGTCGAATTTTAAAGGCGAACATGTAGAGAGTGCATGACATCACACATTTCACAGCTTTATACAAGAGTGGGCCGAACAGAGGCCCAGATTACTCTCTCAGGCCGAAGGTCTTAACAAATAAACTCCCTGAATACTTAGCCCCACAGTTAAGCCCACACAAACGGGGCAAGAATCGAGCAAAACTCCTACCTATTCTTAAAGATGTAGGGTGCAAGGTTGGTCTACTACATTCTTGAACAAAGAAACTCGTGTAAATTCACTGATCATAAATATATTCAGGTACTTTCAGATTACAAGCCTTTACAATGTAATACAAGCATCCAATAAGGCTTTGTGCATCATATGCACTATTCTAATTTACATACACTCCAAACGTTGATCGCCCACCGCACAGAACAATAAAGTGCCAGATGCTTATTACTAGTACAATTAGGTCAATTTTACTCTTGAATTTCTCCTTCACAACTCATTATTGCCTCTCACAACATTCATCCACATACAGTCTCCAGCAATTTCAGGGAAACCTACAGGTTAATAGACAATCCCCTTTTCCTGAGGGCGACGTTAAATTTCCACAAACTCGCCCGCCTGCACAAGTCCAGGCACAACCACATTTGCCGTCACTCGGCGTTCCAGGTCTCTTGATCGAGCAGCCGCCAGCTCAGGTTGCAGACGCGCGCACCCCTACCGCCAGTCGACGAAACCAGACCACCCCCTCCCCTCCCGGGCCTACCCCTCCATGGCCAGTGGAGTGGGAGGTCCGAAGAGGAAAGGGAATGTGCTGGCACTGTCAACTGGGGCCTCCAATATTGTTCACCTGAGCCGAGATCCTTGAGATCTCGGGAAAACCAAGGAGAAACCCTCTGAATACCCAAAATACAACCTGGACTCGGGACTCACACTAATCACTCCTAATAGAAAGCCCCTTAAGAGCTTCCAACTCTTTCAGGACAACCCCCTAAAGGGTGATCGCTCAACCCCCCCCACCCTATCAACTCCTATGGATGGCAAATGAAAATCCACTCGTACAGCAGTTCCACACAGCAAACTACGCAATACACTAGATCATAATACAAAACCCTTCAGAAAACCAAAACAAAGCTTTATGAATATTGATACAGTAACATCATTTCACAATTCAAGCTCATGCAGTGAGTCATATACTGTTATACACAAAACCCTATTTCCCAAAAATACATATTCCTTTAAAACTCACTCCAAAAAACCTCTTAAATAAAACACAAAAACTATGTGGGTTCATCAAATCGTCATAAAACACATTAAACACTGGTTAAATATCTTTATATATAATAGCACCATGGTGATCAACATTCCTTTGGAGTACTCCATAACATTGACTTCTCCAAAACAATTACACACATTGCACTGGCCAGTGACATACACAAAACAAACACAATGACTCATGGTCGGGCGTGAAAGGGCTTCAGATGCACCACATGTGATTTTCCTTAATACAAAAGGATTGCCCTCTTTACACATTGACCAGGTGTTTTCTCCTAAGCATCTCTGCAAGACAAAAGGACCTTCATACCGAGGGGACAGTTTAGTTGAAATTTTAAAAGCTAGGTCTGAGAGACGAAAGTTTCTACACAAAACTTTGTCTCCTACCCTGAAGGGGTTCGCACTTCGCCCCATATTGTATATCTCGTAGCCGCCAAAGTTTAAGCCTCTTCCAACCGATCCTTCACCCTGGTAAGCAAAACCTTGCGCTGCGATTCCGAGTACCTAGAGTCTAAACGGGGAACATCCCAGATATTCAATAGGGGTTGCGATATGCGCCTACTCAGAAAAATCTGTACGATTTCTCCCCGGTGCTCTCATGCAATGCATCGTTAAATCCTACATTGATCCAGGGAACTTGGATATCCCATTCATTGTGTACTGGGTCACTAAATATCCCCAAGGCAGCCATCAAATTCTTGTTCACCCGTTACACCATGTTACCCTGTGGAAAATGAGGACTGCTAAAAGAGTGCTTGATGCCCCACTCCGTACACATGAGCTTAAATTCTTTCCCAGCAAAGCAGGCAGCATTATCACTCACTAACTCTGCTGGTGCTCCGAATAATTTCCAAATCTGATCCACTGACGAACGAGCCTTCATGCTCTTAACTGGCAAGGGGAAAGTAAATTTAGAGAAAATGTCCAACACCACCAATAGCGCTATATTACCTCTTTTTGAGCGAACTAATTGTCCAAAAATATCTATGTGCATTTTAGCCCAAGGAGAAGTAGGTAGTTCTGCGGCATATAGTCCCAGCTTGGTGTTTTTTGGCACTTTAAACTTCTGACACTTCTCACATGTCCTCACATATTTCTTAATCTCCCCATTCATTCCAGGCCAGTAAAAACCCTCTTGATTTTGTCTTAAGTGCGCAACACACCTAAATGCCCTCCCCCTGGTTGGTTATGGTAATGCTGAAGTATCATTCCTATAATTGCCTCAGGAACCACCACCCTTTTACTGGCACCCGACTCGACATAATACAAGATATCTTGTTCCACTATACTTGGCACTTGGACCCCTGTACTCAGCCCTGCTCTGATAATTTTGCATTCAGTGTCAGCCAATTGATGCTCCTTAATGGACACAAATGTTTCAGGTGAGGACAGCAAAGTACCTACCAGCTCGCTCCCTTCCTGATCTAGCTTGGCAAAGTTATCCGGTTCGACCATTTGTGAGAGGGCATCTGCCACAGGATTAGCCTTACCACTTACGTGGTTCCATGCCATAAAGGCAGGCTAAACACTCCTTCTCGTAAGCACTCAGCCGCCTTTCTGCATCAGAAAGAACATGGCTGGAATATGCTATGGAGTGGAACGGTTCCTTCTCTCCCATATCCTGACTTGAAACCGCGCCCAAGGCCAGTGCTGCCACATCCACATGCAGAATAAAGGTCTTCTGAAAATCAGCAGACTCAACACAGGCTCCTCACACAATAATAGCTTCAACACTTTGAAGGACCGCTGCTTCTCCATTCCCCACTCGAAGGGAACCCCTTTCCATTTCAGCCTATTTAACGGTTCTGCTATATCAGACTACCCTGGGATGAAGCGCGCATAATACCCTATCATTCCCATAAATTTCTGCACATCTTTGACAGTAGTGGGCCTTGGAAATTCCGCAATGGGTTTGACCTTCTCCGGGTTCACTCTCAACTTGCCACCTCCGACAATATATCCCAAGAAACTCACAGCTTCCTTCCCCATCTCCACCTTCTTCGGGTTAATGGTCAGGCCTGATGCTCTCAATGCCTCTTAACACTGTTCTAACATGCTGCAAGTGAGTCTCCCAGCTCTCACTATAAATAATAACATCATCTGTGTAATGAAAAACATATTTAAATTTAAAATCTTTTAAGACCTTATCAAGAACCTTACTCAATGCCTGGCTACCAAAATTACTACCTGTAGCAATCCTCGTGAACTCATATTGTGCCCACGGGGTACTAAAAGCGGTGTATTTCCTGCGATCTTCATGAATTTGAATCTGATAGAAACTGCTATTAAGATCTAATGTCGTAAAGAATTTTGCCCGACCCAAATGCTGCAGAGCTCCTTCCACTGTTGGTAATGGAAACGGGTCAACTGGTACTCTCCTATTTAAATTTGCATGGTTTACCACCAACCTAAAGTCCTGCCCTCCCGGCTTGCTAACTAACAATCCAGGTAAAGAGTATTCTGAAGTAGATGGAACTACTACCCCGGCCATTAATAACTTGTCAATCTTCTGACGATAACACTCCAATTTAATTGGTGAACATTGGAAAGGCCGACTCCTAAAGGGAGTTTGATCAGTCAGATGAAACTTATAAGGAACTACGTCACATTTTCCTATTTTTTCCGTAATCATATCTCCATAGTCCTTTAGCACACTTTGAACATCACAATTCCTACGCTCCACTTCCTCAGTGACAGCATCAATGTTGTCCCTCTTTCTAGATTCTAATTTTACCTGGACTTCTGGGCTAAAATCAAAACACAGCAAGCCCTTCCGAAAGTCCACTTGGGCTTGAACAGCCCCCAAAAAATCCAAAACTAATACTGCTTGTACACACAAGCCTTTTATAATAGCAAAACTGAAGTTCCAGGAGAAGCCAGCAATCTTACAGTGCAATTGTACTGAGCCTTCACATTTCATGCTAAACACATCCGCTGTAACTAAGTTCAGCACCGCGCCAGTGCACAACTTGCCCTTAAGCGAGGCATTGTTTTCTGCTAATCATTCCCATAGGTCCCAACTAATCAAACTCTTGGCTACCCCGGAATCCACTAATGCCCACTCCTCTATGCATTCTTGATAGTGCCCCCACTGTATCAATATGACATTCCCCCTTTGGGTATCTCTGCCTTGGCGCGAAGTCATTCGCAGCGGGGCTACAAGGTCGAGCCGTCCCTTTGCCCCCTCTCGTTTTCCGGACACTGTCCCTTCGTATGTCCCACTTCATTACATCGGAAGCAACGACGCTCCTTAATATCCACCTTGGCCTTTTTACATTCGACCAACCAGTGGCCTCTACCCCCGCAGTTAGCGCATGTACCGATTCTCCCCTGCTTACCCTTTCTCTCTGATGAATTGATCGACTTTAGTCCTTCCTTACTGTCCCAAACCTCCATTGACATAACCGGGACCTTACCATGTCCCTTATCACTCTCTGAAGTCCTATACTGTGACGGAAACTCATTATAATGTTCTTGGCGAGTTACTGCACGGCCTTGAACCTAAATAGCTAAGTTCTTCAGCTCTGTTAAGGTAGTTGGGTATGAGAACAGATTACATTCTGCCCTCGTTACTGGAGAAATGTTTTCCATGATCAAAAGGATCAAATTTCTCTCATCTCTTGCCTCCCCCAAAGTCCTGCTATAATCCACTACTGATTCCACAAATGATATAAAGAACTCGCCCGGCTTCTGAAAACGTTTGATGTGACGTTTAATACAACATAACCTGACACAGACGGGACAAAACTTATTCAATACTCTGCATCGGAAGTGATCTATACTACAGGTTTCCTCGTGTGACAAAACCTCCGCCAGAACTTGCGCTAACGGCCCAACACACTTCGCTGCGAAACCTGTCAACAAACTCTTTTCTGAAATTTGTTTCAAATCGGTAATTCTAGATAACTTAATCAGAAATTCTAAGGCGGGTTCTACTTCCCAGGAATCCACGCCAGGCAAAGTTTTAATTAAATAGCACATCCATTTGTCATTTTGTTCCTTTACTTGGCCCCAATTTTCGCGCCCTACAATCTTTTGTCTCTCATCCTCTTCTTTAAACCACATTATCGCCCTTTGGCGTAACTCAATAGTTATTTCATCCTCTGAAACTACAAGCCCTCGTTCGTTTAAATACAGAGTTAAATCGGCCTGCCCCAGGCGGTACAAAAAGTCCGATGGTGCCGACATGCCTACGAGAAAAGCCGCGGTACCTTGGTCAAGATAGCCTTTCAAAATTAACACCAGGCATAATACAATAAACACAGTTACAAGTTTCATTCCCTTGTTCAAGAATGCACAATTCAGTCAAAGGTAAACAAACTACTTGTCCCCAGAAGGGAGTAGAGTGGCACAGTGAAATTGAGCCGAACACTGGCTCAGATTACTCTCTCGAGCCGAAGACCTTAACAAATAAACACCCTGAATACTTAGCCCCACAGCTAAGCCTACACAAACGGTGCAAGAATCTAGCAAAACTCCTATCTATTCTTAAAGATGTAGGCTGCAAGATTGGTCTACTACATTCTTGAACAAAGAAACTCATGTAAATTCACTGATCATAAATATATTCAGGTACTTTCAGATTACAAGCCTTTACAATGTAATACAAACGTCCAGTAGGGCTTTGTGCGTCATATGCACTATTCTAATTTACATATACTCCAAACGTTGATCGCCCACCACAAAGAACAACAAAGTGCCAGATGCTTATTACTAGTACAATTGGGTAAATTTTACTCCTGATTTTCTCCGTCACAACTCATTAATGCCTCTCACATCATTCATCCACATACAGTCTCCAGCAATTTCAGGGAAACCTACCGGTTAATAGACAATCCCCTTTTCCTGAGGGCGATGTTAAATTTCCACAAACTCGCCCGCCTGTACAAGTCCAGGCACAACCACATTTGCCGTCACCCGGCGCTCCAGGTCTCGCTTAAGGCCCCGCTTGAGATTAACGGAAGCTAGATGATTGCTATAAGCCCAAGTTCAGTGGACTCCATCGGCAATGAATGCAACGGCACGGAAAAGGTCGGGGAGACTCACCCATATCTTGATGTCCGCTGTCAGCTTAAGTGGATTCACCACACAAACAGCAATGTCCCTTGGTAATGCTCCTGACCACTTTACCAAGCAGTGCAGAGAACCCCCATGAAGTCTCGGATACCATCTGGCGGCACTCGTTAATTCGCCATTTCTCACAGTTGGGAGGGCTTCCCAGCCTAGACCACTCCTCGTTCACGCCCAACACAAGAGTGAGCTCTTTTGCTCGAGCGGCCGCCAGCTCAGCTTGCAGACGCGCGCGCCCCTACCGCCAGTTGACAGAACCAGACCACTCCCTCCCCTGCCGGGCCTACCCCTCCATGGCCAGTGGAGTGGGAGGTCCGAAGAGGAAAGGGAATGCGCTGGCACCGTCAACTGGGGCCTCCACTATTGTTCACCTGAGCTGAGATCCTCGAGACCTCGGGAAAACCAAGGAGAAACCCCCTGGATACCCTAAATACAACCTGGACTCGGGACTCACACTAATCACTCCTAATCACTCCTAATAGAAAGCCCCTTAAGAACTTCCACCTCTTTCAGGACAACCCTCTAAGTAAAGGTGATCGCTGAAGAGAACTGATAAAGCTACTGAGGAGGGGTTGCTTTTAAAAATAGATTTTGCTCATTACGAACAACTTCCTCGCGTTCATCCCCCATATAACTTGAATAGCAAAAAAGTTTCTCACTGACCAACTTTTGGATGATTTAGTTTGTTAGATAGTGCACCTAATGTTAGAATATAATTTCTGTACAACTGTCAATGTCAAAAAAAATTTTAGCCTTCAGATTTCTTCATTGGCATCCAGATATATGAAATACACCATTAAAATCTAGATACGATTTTGCTTTTGATTCGTTAGTTATGATGTGATATATTTAAGGATGCATGAAAACAATACCAAGTTCAAAATATTTGTTTTTTAATTTTTGCAACCCCTTAAAATGGTGTAAATGATGTACTAACTATATCATCCAATGCACGTTTCGATGCTGTACAATATACAAAAATATTAAGATCAATGTTACAAGGTGAAAAGTTTGGAATTTTGGCAACAGTGCTCGCCAAAACGAGGACAGTGCTTGTGACAGTTACCGTGCGTTGGAAGGAGAGAGCAAATGTCCATATAACTCTGTACTGTAATCTAAGCATGAGACGCTCTACAGTAAGGGCCTGTATTACCACCTCCTGATAAAACTGGCTGATTACTTTCTGCTGGATAGGCTATCAGCTACTTATATTCAGCCGTTGTGTATTACGGCCTCTGGACAGTAACCAGATAACTATCAGGTTGATATTCTTAGGTACTTGGTTAATTCTATCATAAGTTGGTAGTAAAAATGTAGCTAACTGTATACTTTTTAGTTGAAATTTGTTTCGCTAGGTTGTTGTAGTTTTAAGGTTTTGCGAATATTGCAGATTGTCTCTGTTTTTCATGTTTAACATCATCATTAAAAAAATTTTTGATTAAAATACAGATATCAAATAAAATAATAGCTATAGAAAAATTTGATTTTATAATTCACGCATGCAACGTAATAAATACTGGTTAAAAAAAGTAGTTAAAAATAGTGTTGATAATCGCTTCGAAACCAAAATAAATCATAACACAAAACATTTAAGCTGAAATATCTACATAATTATTAATAATCTCATAATTCATATTACGTTTCCTGCAGTTACAGAAATTTATAGGTCTCCATTTTGTGAAGTGGGATCCTAACCTCAACTTCATGATTAACAAACATATATGATGCCATTTTTGTTACAATTACACGTTTAACTTCTGAATAAGTACCTATCAGCATGCCGTAGTAGCTGATAGCCTATCCAGTGAATAGTCTCTGGGATAAGGGATATCAGAGGGTCGTAATACACTTTTCTGGACTATCTTCCAGATATGTTTTATCCAGAACTTTATCAGGAGGTGGTAATACAGGCCCTAAGTAAACTTTCAGAATGAATTGGATAGGCCTTTTCTCTTCTTTTCTCCTTATTTTAATTACCTTATATGAGTTACTGTATATTATTTTACCACCACAGGTTTAGTATAATTTCACAATGATTGTAAAGAAATTTTTCCAAATTTTCTGGAAAATTTAGAAAATAACTTTTTTTTTTCCTTTCACCAATTTTTCTGGAAATTTTAGAACCCTAAGTATAATCATGGGAAATGTATTAATTTGTATTGAAGGTTGAGGTTCTATTTACTGAGGAATTAAAGGTGGTTATGATGCTGCTAAGAGCCTGTAAGTAAGGCTGTGAATGAGATGATTCTACGGTCAACCAGTGGCGTAGCCAAGGGAGGGAGATAGGGGTTGTAATCCCTCCCTTGCCCGGGGTGAATCGGCTTTCAATACCTTAGGTATTAAAAGGCCGTAAAACCCCTCTCATCATCGTTGCCCGGGGTGATGAGTTCATCGGTTACTTTACAAAAGTTTATTAAAGAAGATACGAATTTTAATTATTGTTTATTAAAGTATTTGATTAAATTTGTTTGCTGGCCTTTATGTATACTGCATAACCAGGCCTATAAACATATTTACATTACATGTTGTGTAATCCTGCTGCAGTCAAATATGTAACTTGTGAAAAGTATTTACTTATCTCTTCATCGCTAACATAATCCAACCAACATGTTATCTTTAATTTGTGTATTTTATATTAAATTGATGATCAAATTTATTTTACAATTTCCATTTAAGCTAAAGTGTTTAAATTGTAGTAAGAGAAATAGTTTGATTTATTTGTACAACATAATTTATAAGGAGGCCAGAAAATAAAGAATAATTCAAATATTTTTATTTAGTGGATAAAGGGTTCATTACCTTATAATACAGTTTCCAAAAAAAAAAGTATATATATATATGTGAGAGCTTTAAAACAGGTATTGCTTCCGCCTTCTGCTTTTTGTACTCTTCATTATTTATTTTATGTTTGCACTTTGGTAAATTACCTCCTCCCCCGCGGGTTGTTCATAAAACTTGTGTATCCCCCCCCCCCTTTAGAAATTTCTGACTACGCCACTGCGGTCAACTCAGGTAAAAACTATGTAGCTGTAGATGAGTTGTCTCCTATACTTG
Source organism: Medauroidea extradentata (assembly GCA_003012365.1). Classification (NCBI taxonomy): domain Eukaryota; kingdom Metazoa; phylum Arthropoda; class Insecta; order Phasmatodea; family Phasmatidae; genus Medauroidea; species Medauroidea extradentata. Next base: position 14,500 of record PNEQ01052442.1, on the reverse strand, counting down.
CTCCTTTTTCTATTTTTTTTCCTGTTTGAACTGTTTTATTATTATTATTATTATTATTATTATTATTATTATTATTATTATAACTTTCAGATTCAGAGGTGAGATATTTTTTCATGAGTCCTGTAAATGATTTCTACGATTCCCTATGATAACCTCTGACAGTATATTAACTTGGTAAAATATTGTTATTGTATATGAGGTTATGTATTTTTCGGAGTCTTAAGAAAAATAGTGGCAAAATAACATTGTTTTCTGAAGAGACGTTGAAAAAATGGCAATTAATTTGAGACTCGAAAAAATGTGTAACCTCAAATACAATAACATTATTTTACCAAGTTAATATATGGACAAAAAAAGCAATATGTTATCATATTCCTTAGTAAGTTGCTAAAACTATTATTCTGTGTAACAATTTTTAAAGCTTCATAAAAAAATAAGGGGTAGGAGCACCGGGTATTGGTTTGTGGACCCAAGGGGGCGGTGATCTGAAAAAGTTTGAGTACCACTGACATAAATGATCACCCACCTGTGGAAAATCTACCCTATAGCATGACCCATTAATTAGTAAAAACCATTATTTTAAATTTAAAAATGTTGATGCCGTAAATGTGAAAACATAACGTAATGCAGAAGATTCACACAATAGAAAATCGGCTATAAGGTTGAAATTAGTATGTGAGTAAATAATTGACTGTAACTTTATTTAAATAAAAATATTTCACAATGTTTGAAATTGTATAAATTTATTTGGAATATAATGTGTTTAATTTGTGAGGATAAAATGAAGTGTTAGTAATAAAAGTGATAATGTGTCACTTATTTCATTAAAGAAAATTGATATTATCGAAATAGAAAGTGACGAAACAAATTACATCACCAGACATCCTTACGCAGTTGCTGCTTCATATTCACAGCAGCCACTGTTATGTAGAGGCTAGTGCATTCGCCTCCCATCATAGCGAAGTGGGTGTAATTCTTAAATAGCCTTACAGGCAGATTTTCTGCATGTGGGAATTGTGTCCAGTACCACTCATTGTTCACATTATTCAGCTTAATGGGGGTGAGTGTGAGGGTATTACGGCCCAACAATGCGTTATTAAGAGTCAATGAGGGTTACATCAGGTGAAGGAGAACACAACAAACATGCCTGGGCCCAGATGTGAACCGCGGACCCTTGGAAAACAGACCAACGCTTTACCGACTGCACTATGGGGGACCAGCACCTTCCTCAACTAACAAGATCCTTCGGATCAAGACCTTGCATTGTTTCTTGTAACTGTGACCAATATTATTGTGGTATATGTGGTATAGTTTTGTTGGTAGTAGGCTAATAGGACCAAGGAAAATGAACAAGATAAGGTTGGTAGACAGTATAGTGAGTTTGTTGAATGTTTGTGCTTGTAGCGGGAAAGGATAATAAAGTGATGTAAGGACACAACATTGGAGACGAGGAAATGGAAATGAATGTGTGAGGACGAGATTTCAAGTAACGGCCGTATGTTTCCAGTACGACATGGCGTTGATGTCAACATTCGGCGAGTTTATCCCGGGTCGGGATACATGGAGGACATACTCCGAACGTCTCCAGTTTTACTTTCTGGCCAACAAAGTCACAAAGGAAGATGAGCTGCGGGCGATATTTTACACGGTGGCGGGAGCAGAGTTATATGACTTAGTAACCTCGCTGATCGCACCAAAGTCAGCTTCAGAGGTAGGGTTAACGGACATTCTAACCTTATTGGGCAATCACTTTGAGCCAAAGCCGAACGAAGTCGTGGAGTCTTTTAGGCTTCATAAACGGGATCAGAGTGAAGGAGAGACAGTGGCATAATATGTAGCGGAGTTGCGGAAGTTGTCAACACATTGTAATTTCTCAGATTTGGACAGAATGTTGCGAGATAGATTCGTGTGCGGGGTGAAAGACAAAAACATATAACATGCGTTGTTGTCTAAAGGAAAGTTAATCTGGAAAGATGCTGTAGATTTAGCGACCGCGATGGAGACGGCAGGGCGGAATTGTGAGAATGTCAGGAGAGGTGTGGAAGAAGTAGGGTTGTGCGAGTCAGTTCATAAACTTAAGGGAAACGAAAGAAATACCAGGTATAAATCAGTCTCATATCATCCAGGAAAGAATAGAACTGAAACCTTTGAGGAGCGACCAGGTAAGAATGAAGCACAAAACTTTTTTAAACTGTGCTGGAGGTCTAGAGGAGATCACCCTCCTGAGGAGTGTAGACATGTGAAAACTGTGTGCAATTATTGTGATAAAGCAGGCCATTTGGAAAGAGCTTGTCTGTCTAAAAGAAGGATATCCGGAAATACAAAGCCAAGGCAGCAAGGAAGGGGACAGGATAACTCAAAACGAGGCTCCACATATAGGTTATCAGACCAAACAGAAGGGGCAAAGGAGGATGAGGAATCTTTGTATAGTTTGTTTAGTGTGGAGACAAAAGGAACAGACAAGCACCAATATTGATGAATGTGCTGTTAGATGGTAAAGGGCATCAAATGGAAGTGGATACTGGTGCAGGGCAGACCATCATGAGTTGGAGCACTTTTAAAAAGTTATGGCCACGAAGTCTTCCATTAGAAGAGACCAAAATGGTGTTACATTCTTGATCTCAGGAACAGTTGCAAGTTGTAGGGTGCAGACAGGTTAGGGTACAAACAAAGTCAGTGGATGTGAGATTGCCTTTGCTGGTAGCTGAAGGTAGTGGGCCAAGCTTGTTGGGCTGCAATTGGCTGGCACCGCAAGGCATATCAGTTCAAGGGATCTTTTCAGTTATGCAGGAAACAAAAGCAACCCACACGATCAGCAAATATCCAGGGTTATTTTCTTCAGATGGTTCATTGGGCCAATATGGGGGCCCTCCCGTGATGATAGAACTACAACCAGACACGGAGCCCATCTTCAGGAAGAGCCGTTCAGTGGCATTTGCACTGTGTGACCAGGTCAGTAAAGAGATTGATAGGTTGGTGGAACGAGGAGTGTGGGAACCGGTGGCATTTTCTTCTTGGGCAACACCAATTGTATCCATTCGTAAAGTGGATGGGTCAATACGCATGTGGTGTCTACAAGTGCACCATCAACGAACTGTCTAAAACCATCACCTATCCCCAACCAACAGTCAATGAAGCATTTTCGAACTTAGCAGGGGGTACTTTGTTTACGAAACTGGATTTGGAGGATGCCTACTTACAGTTGACGGTAGACGAAATAACGGCAGAAATCTTGACTGTAAATACGATGAAAGGCCTATTTCGAGTGAAACGGGTGCCTTTTGGAGTGAGCAGTGGGCCTGCCATATTCCAACGGATGATGGAGGGTCTGCTAAGAGAAATACCAGGGGTGGTGGTGTTGTTGGACGACATCTTGATTACAGGAAAAGATGCAGAAGAGCATTGGCACCGGGTAGATCAGGTGCTGGAACACATTGACAGCACAGGGTTGCGTCTAAAAAAGGCCAAGTGTCATTTCGCAGAAGAATCTGTGATTTTTTTGGGTTACCGTATTGATGCCGAAGGCGTACACCCAACGGATAATAAGCTAGAGGCTATCCATGGTGCGCCAACTCCAACATCCAGAAAGGAACTTCAGGCGTTCCTTGGTCTACTGAATTTCTATGAACGGTTCCTATGTAACAAGGCTCAGGTACTCGAGCCTCTTCATAGGTTGTTGGATTTTGGTATCCATGGAGGTGGACCAAGAAACATGAAGAGGCTTTTCATAAAGCAAAGCAGCTGTTGCTACCAAACAGGGTGTTGGCCCACTATGACCCGACCAAAACCATTGGTACTAACCTGTGATGCTTCAGAACATGGTGTAGGAGCAGTGTTGGCCCATGTAATGGAGGGTGGAACAGAAGTGCCTGTAGCTTTTGGATCCAGGATGCTACAAAAGAGTGAGAGAAATTATTCGCAGGGAGACAAAAAAGCTCTGGCCATAATGTTTGGGGTGTGTAAATTTAGACAGTATGTGACAGGACGCTCGTTCACCATTGTGACAGATCACAAGCCACTCCTTCGATTATTGCACCCGACGAAGCAGACACCGGACATACTGTCACCTAGACTGCTATGGTGGAGCCTGTGGCTGTCCATGTACGATTACCAGTTGGTATACCGGCCGTGGCGAAGCATCAGTCATGCTGACGCATTGAACAGGCTACCTGTGTATCAGGAAGTACAGGTTCCGGAAGTGGGAGATATCCTGATGCTGGAAGCCATGCCAGATTTCCCAGTGGACGCCAGCCTAGTGGAGAGCGCTACCGGGAAAGATCCTATTTTGGCAAAGGTGCGACATTTCGTGAGCCATGGTTGGAAGAAGCAAGAAAATGCTGAGTTGCTGAAGCCATACGAGAGTCGCAAGGAGGAGCTGTCTGTGCATAAGGGATGTGTGTCATGGGGCAATAGAGTAGTAATCCCATCCTCATTAAGGTCTGTAATGCTAAACTTATTGCACAGTGCCCATGATGGAGTGGTAAGATCAAAGTCCTTTGCTCGAAGCTACATGTGGTGGCCGCAGATGGATAAAGATATTGAACAGATGGTGGGGGAGTGCCGCGAATGTCAGCAAGGGAGGTCAAACCTGCCCAAACAGGAGTATACATGGAGTAGTACTACCAAACCTTGGGTAAGGTTACATATTGATTTTTTTGGACCTTTTCAGGGACAGAAATTCCTCATTTTGGTAGACTCATATTCAAAATGGTTCGAGGTTAGGAAAATACCATCAGGGAGTTTGACAGTGGTAATTTGAGAGTTACGTGACATATTTAGTGTTCATGGTTTGCCCCAGTTCATTGTATCTGACAATGGGACAGCTTTTGTGTCAAAGGAAATGAGAGTTTTCCTTGACAAGAATGGAATTGGTCTTGTAAGGACGACACCGTTCCACCCTGCAAGCAATGGACAAGCAGAGAGGATGGTGCAGACAGTGAAAGGAAAGTTGAAGAA
>PNEQ01052441.1:0-35078 GCA_003012365.1 Medauroidea extradentata | reverse complement strand
TTTTTGTGAGAGAGAAGGTTACTGAAGGTGAGATTGCAGTCAAGAAGGTAGCATCTGAACACCAAGTGGCAGATGTAATGACAAAACCAATACACAGGCAGAGACTGTTAAGTTTGTGTAAGAGTATGGGACTTTTTAGTGTGTGACAATTATTCAATGAGGGAAAGTGTTGTTGCTATTTTATAGCATTCATTGGAATTATTGTTATTCTTTTTATTTAATCTCTTTGGCAGTTTCAAACACTTTTTAACTTCCTTGTAGTAAACGGAACAAGTAAAGAAAATACAAGTCAGTAAGTAGTAAAATATGTTTTCCAATTATTTTACCCATTATATGAAAAATTCAACAATATCTGCATGCAAGCACGCGGGTGTGCAGACAGCTTTTGCCGTTCAAGTGGCAGTGAGGATGATGTTACAAATTTTCTGATTGGCTTGTGTAAGTAGGAGAGGGGAGCTAGTTGCGCCTAGCCAAAATAGGCTCCGCCCCTTGCGTCTTGCGTATTCGAGTATATTTAATTCCAACTACGACTCGAGGTGCAGGTGCAGAGCAGATTTCCTTGCGTTGCGCTGCGTCGGTGCAAAACGCAAGTGGTGATATTTAATCGGCCCCCTGCTATTTACAATAATTTTACATTACTTAAAAATATTAACAGGTTTTCCAATGTCAATATAAAATTTACCTATAAGTAAACAGTTATCACTTCAGAAAATCAAACAATTGATTCAAACATGTGTCTGAAGCAAAATATAAGAGTATCTTACCGCATTATTACTAGTGAGGCAAAATAAACCTCACAGAAGCTCTCCTTTTTGTGTAGACCTGTGTGCTACAACACAGTTGAAACAAAACAAAATATTGAAATTAATTTAAAACAAACTTCCATTCAAATTCAAATCATTAAATAAAATAATAAATCGCTAATATTACAACTTTATAACTGTCTTTTCAGTTGTTAACTGTCTTTTGAGAATGCTTTAAGTGTCTTTCATCTACTAGTAAATGTTTTCAAAGTGTTAAATATAACCTATATGCTGTATCTTGTCTTTCTGGTGGAAAATCTCAATCCCATGGTCCACCACCGTAGTTGTCGTGATGCACTGTTCTTCCTATGAGTAGAGTAGGCGTTGAGTAGTCGCTCAATATAGGCGTATACGTCTGATGTGTCTGCCATCTCCACTCCTCCAGACTCCATTCTCGCAAAATCAACAAATTTTGTAGTTAATTTCTTTCTAGTAGTACATAGTAAGTTCAAAAGTACATCATAACACTTCTCTTTGCACAAACTAAAAGTATTGATTCATGTTATTTCTCACTCTTCTAAGCACTAGTTTTTACCTAGAATGAGTAGTAGCAATAAAATAGTTCCAATCACTATACATTCAGTTAAATTTATTTAAATAAGTGGTTTTAAATTTCAATCTTACTATAACATTTAGCATATATTTGTATATGAAATACAACAACAGTCTTGTGTGTAAGCTTAGCAATTGCTGCATATAATATACAGTACATTCATTCATAATAAGTGTTCTTCCTTGTTTCGTTAAATTGATTCTAAATCGAGATTATCTCGAAACTGCATGTGTATCTGTTTGTGAGAAGAAATGTTTCATACAAACGAAGGATACATTCTTCTAGCCTCAACTGACATGAATTCACTATTTTAAAATGGAATAGTAGTAGTTGAAGAATTTTAAAGTTCTTCTGATCATAATAAGTGTGGCTCGTTTCTACCTTAATTCTGTTGATAGGTAATAACATATTTTCTTAAACAAATTTATTCTGTCGTATTTATTTCATAATTACATACTGTAAATACGTATAACCAAATTAGTATCATGTACTTGCATGACAAGTTTTGTTTTATACAGGCTTTTGGTGGCACATTTCTAGAATCTCCTGGAGAATCACATGGCACACTAATATACAGGCAAATAAAACAAATCAATAATTATATCATCGTATCTTCAAAACATCAATAAATGGAATACCAGGCTCTTATGCCTCAAATAAATGCATAATCCATTTCATTGCGAACGCCCATATACACAAAGATATATATATAATAGTGCCAACAGTAAATACGTGTCTAAAGCCCACAAATATACAACTTGTACCATGGCATTGTAAGTCATCTAGTCATACATAATCAGTATTTTCCTTATGATGGTTTTACGACAGACTGTTGTTCACATAGTGATCACAGGCTCGTGTTAAGGTTTAAGCTGTGTAATGTTAAACTTTCCTAGGTAGTTTCCAGTAGATATATCTCGTAGGCCATAACAATTGTTATGCACAATCTCTATTACTTCAGCTGGTCCAGTAAATGCTCTTTACATGTAATTGGTTGTATTGACGCTAGGATATTCGTATAAACACTTATTAGTTTAATCTTGACCTGAGATGAGTTTTTCTGGGACTAGCTGATCTTGATCTTTGTCTTGGTTGCTGTTCTGGATAATATTCTGGTGCTGTAGGATTTAAAGGTGACTGCCTCTGGAAATAACCATCTTTTTTTTTATATATTTATTCCAACTCAGAACAATCCGACTGTGAGGATTTTGTACGTTGCTGATTATAAGATACTTGTCTGTTTTTCTTGTCGGTGAAATTTCTCTTCGGAGAATTTGCTGATGTTGATCATTCAGTTGTGTTTGGAATTTGAGCATTGTTTTCTTGATACTATGGTCCTGGAAGGATGAATGTCTATTCCGGTGAAAATTCCTAGTTCTATGTTGCTGAACATTATTCTCTTGCCAGGTGTTGTTTGGATTTGGTGGATTCATAAGGGGACAATTTCCTTTGTAGTTAAATCTTCCACGACTGAACTGGCTATTTCTGTAATTTCCACGATTGTTCTTGATGTTCATTGAAATTTTGTTGACATCGTTGGTAGGACGAGTTCTTGCTGTTGCTTGCCAAAGTTATCATCTCTTGTTCTGAATTCTTTTTTCTGACACTGGAGCAAATCATATTTAATGATTTGTTCTCTGAATGTATGAAGGCTATCCTGCGGTCTGCCTATCCACTGCATCTGATTTTGTAGAGGCAGTTGTTTCAAAATCATGGCAATAAATTCCGTGTCTGAAATTGGTGGATTGAAGTTCCTAGTTCTATCAAACATATCACTTATGTGTTGCTCTAAAGATTTGACACGAAAATTGTACCGCTCACTATGTAGTTCCGCTTTCAGTTGGCTCTGTATTTTCTCGTTCCAGAATTTTTCCAGAAATTTTCTCTAAATTCTTTGTAAGACTTAACTTCCTGTCTAGCAATCTCCCACCAGCAATAAGCTGTGGACTTCCGTGCTGTTGCAATACATCGGATACATTCGATATCTGATGTATTAAAGAGTTCAATGTATTCCTCAAGCTTCTTAAGGAAATTTACTGGATTTTCTGTGGACGAACCTCCAAATCTTGGTGTATCCTTTCACCAGTATTTTGTAGGATGGTGGAACAGTATTGGAGCATGGACTGCTGCATACATTAATGTAGGTGTTTGAGAAACTGTTCTAGATCCTTCATCCTGATGGTTTTCTGCTATTAAAGTGATAGTGACTAGAAGTGCAGTAGAATTATTATTCTATGTAGATTGTGGGGAATTCCTTTCTCTATGTATTAGCTGGTGTATGTCAGTATTTATCTGTTCTATCCTCACTGACAGTTGTTCTGTGTAATGTTGGTGTACAGCAAAAGTGTTGTCTATGGCTCCCTCTCGGTCTCGAAATTCTGTATCCAATATTTTAACCTTGTCCTCTAACTGCTGGCTAAGTGTTCCGATTTGTGTTGACATATTAGTTTCACTTCAGTGAGGTTAGCTTTCAGTAGTGTAATTTCCTGGCAAACACTATTCTGGACAGCCTGTAGTTCACCTTGAAAATTAACTATCTTGTTTGAGTTTTCATTCATTCGGCTTTCTAAAGTGAAAATATATCTTTCTTGCGCATTCAATGAGTTAGTCACTATCTGCAATTTATTCTCAGTAATTTTACGAAAACCTAGCAACTCTTGGTTAAATTCAGTTTGAGTCTGAACAATCTGCGCACTATTATCTTCTAGAGAAGCCTAAGTTTGTTCAAGTTGACTACGTATATATGCTTCTAACGTATATTGAGTTTGTTCAAGTTTGTTGTTAAGTTGATCAAACTGTAATTGAATAACTCGAACAAAGAAGACATATTTATACCATCAGAATTAGATCTATTTTCTGGAGTACTATACAGTGAACTTGTTTGGTTTGGTGGCTCTCCTACTTGTTCAAGTGTGTTAGTAGTAACTACATGTTTTGTACAAGAAGCTACTACGGACTCGTCTGTATTAGACCCATTTTGATTTTCGTTACTGATAGAATTCATGTTAATTTTTCTTTTAATACTCCTTAAGGAATACTTGGTAAGTAACACTCGTCACACATTTACTTAACTAATTAGATCTGGCTAGACAAACATACTTTCGAATACACCATAAGTCCAATCCTTTTTCGGACCCCGCTTTGTGCTGCCATTTTCTATAAAGTTTTAACGAATAAAACTTATACAAATTTGTGGTGTCATAAATACCACTGTCGACAACAATACATTTGATAGTATTGGACACTAAATTCTGAAATATGCACTTAAGACTTCATTAAATCACTATACGTATATTCTCAGGGTAGAGCATACGAAGTGGAAAAAGTGTGGGTACAATTTCAAGAATTGTTGGGCAAGCTGGACTAGCAGTCTACCTCGTGACAACATTTTACTAGTCTGAAAAAGGGAAATGGAAACGTTCTATACTAATCATAGTGTATGGGCAAAAATTGTTAACATTTATTTAAAAGTGACACAAGCTTTGAAAATCAGCTATCATTTCAGGCAAACTACGTGTCTCAGAGATGTCCGAAGGTGACCGGAAAGTAGAGAACATGCAACCACCATTCCTTTCGATAAAGCGATATTTAATTTGTTTGTTTTACCATTACTAATAACTATTATTTGAATTAGAAATCTTTACGCAATCTGTAGCATACATATCATAATGTATTATGTTTTAAAAACCTTATATACAGCATTTTGCACTATATAACAATTATATAATTAAAAGAAAACAATTGAACTTAGAATGTAAAATGCAAATTAATCCATCCAATATGTTTATTTAACAGATGTGGCTATTTGAAATCCTTTCACAAGATGAGTTTTCATGCAGTCACTTATAACTATCAACATAACCTAATAGTATTACCTTTTTGTAGCTTTTTTGTCATATTTAGATTACATTAATTTTATAAAAAGAAATAAAATGTCTGCAAACGTTTACAGGACCACTTGTAAATAAAATAGGCCAATTCTAGAAAGCAGTAACTCACAAATAAGTAAGAGTTGCAAACGAACACACAATGACTACAAACTCACAAAACATACCACTTTTTACTGTTATGGTAAACAGCCACAATAACATACGACATATTGAGATTTGAACATACGACTTTTTGCGTTATGAAAATCTGCCACAATAACATACGACATATTGATAATTCATTTTATTTCTTATTAGAGCATAAAGATACATACGATATTGTCCCAACAGGTAGATATCACAATAATACTGTATGTTAGTTCTCTGACAGGGATTTGAGCCGTGATCTATTATAGTATAATCCAAATACCCTCGACCACAGTGATATATTTGTAGTGATTACTTTCTTTGTACCTTCTTCTTACTTGAATATGACCTGTTTATATATATATAATATATATATAATATATATATATATTGTTTACGTTTCTACAGTTTTATTTGTTTCATTTATTGCTATAATTTACTTAATTATTTTCCATAAAAATGTAAATATAATAAAAATAATTTCGTTATTTTTTTTTATTTACAGGAATACTACGGAAACATTTTTATACATGTATTATAAACAATAAAATTCCCCTTTACTACTCTAAGTCTCATTTTTACATACACTATAGGTTACCATTACACCAATGTTACACATACAATAGGTTGTTATAAAACCAAGGTATCATGGCTTCAGAGTTACACTGGGCACAGAACAGACTTTTCTCACAGTTGTGAAGTGTGTTAAGGTACATTTTTACGAGTTTTCTGAACTTAGGATAGTCAAACTGCTTGTGTGCATCGTTAATATTATAACACTGTTCGAGCACACGCCTTGTAACACAAGTTTTTGAACGTTTTCGATGACGAACATAGGGACATCTTCATTTATGATACTACCCACCACATAGGATATATTCGAGTAAGGGATATCACCGTAATCCAACCTGAGACCATGTTTTTGGTACGTCTGTAGACGGTATGCTTGTTGTGTGATGCGGCGTAGATGATCCCAGGGGCAGGGTGGTTCGAATGTGAAGACATTGGTTGACAGGTCATCGTCACTGTCCGATATCTACACTTGTTTAATGGTGAAAGTGCCTTGTGATTTGAATCCCTGAATGTTGCAATACATATCACTGCTAGAAAATTTATTGAGGCTAATAAACGAAACGTCGATGAACTCCTTGCACGCCTCTTTCTGGCAGGGTATTGTAGACGCTTGAAGTTTGTGGGCTGTGGTGTCTTGTACCAACTCTCGCGATGTAATGTGTGCGGATCAGAAGCTCAATCCCTGTAGCTCTCTACACAAGACATGCAGTTGCAGGTATCCTCGTCTAGATGCAGGCAGCGTCCTAACATAGAATTGTACTTCGTGTTGAGAACATGCTTGTTAAGCAAATACTGGTCAGTCTAAACAATGTGACTCTATCGCTAGTGGTTTGCTGAAGATTGATCATACAGATTTTGTTACATGCTGTTATATGTAAAGAGTTAAGGGAACGAATGATGGAGGGTGTAGGGGATTGTGTACATACATAGAGTGATGCTATATCGCGACACCATTCTGGTGTCATGCCTATGGAATGTGCTGTCTCGGTTGTACAGGGAGGGAGGGGAGAGTCCAAAGGTTAGTTTTGCACCAAAAATGCGAAATATGTATGTGTTGACTAGGCGAGGAGGGGAATGTGGTACAGGATGGCATCAAGGTATAGAATGGAGGAGTGTCACGTGATGAGCACATGATTAACATGCATGTGGTGACTTGTGAAGAAGGGAAAATACTAATGGTTCGTTAGATGAGGGGAGGGGGAGGCGTCTGACAGTGACATGGTTGTAAAGTATGGGGTGGGGGACTAAGGAAGCCTGTCTAAGCATTTAGTTTTGGTAACATTATATTTTAATTTAAAAAGTTATATTCTATATGAGGAGAGAGTGAGGTTATTAAGGAATGCGAAATCGAAAAGTTTTCGGATGACTCAGAGGAGACCACTATAGTTAGTTTGATTGAATTTATTATGATTCGTCCAAGGATAGTTTGGATAGGAGTTGGGTTTAAGATATTAGCATGGGGAAGGGTAGTGAGCCCGTCCAGGTGTGGTGTATTTATTTGCATAGTTTAATTTTCTCTAGAAATATATTTTTCACTATGAAATATGAGTGGGGTGTGTTTGGAATGCAAAATCGAGAAATTTTCGGAAGACTCTGAGAAAACCTCTATATTTGATTTGATTTTATGGCATCTGTTCAGGGATGGATAGGACAGGATTTGGGATTAAGTTATTAGCTTTGGGGAAGGGTGGGGGAGCCCATCCAGGTGTGGTATGGATTTATACTTAACTTATTTTCTCTAAAAATATGTTTTTTTATTATAAAGTATGGGTGGGGTGTGATTGGAATGTACAATCGAAAATTTTCGGAAGACTCGGAGAAACCCCCTGTACTTTAGTTTATTGGATTTATTGAAACTTATTCGGGAATAGCTAGAATAGGAGTCGGATTTAAGTTATTAGCCTGGGGAAGGGTGGGGGAGCTCGTTCAGCTAAGGTATATGTCATTACTTAACTTATTTTTACTAGAAATATGTTTTTACATAATGAGGTGTAAGTGGGGGTTGGTAGGAATGCGAATTAGAAAAACTTTTGGAAGACTCGGAGAAATCCCCTTCAAGAAGGTTGCCTACATTTAAGTAAAACAATTGACGACTGTTTCAAAGGTGAATATACGCTTTTCGGGAAACTGAACGCAATGTTATTGTTGCTGCAATGTCCCTGTCTTTTCATATTGCTTGTCCTTTTTTCAGAAGTCATTCTATTTGCTGAACTGTAAAAACAGTCTCTAAGATTTTATGTACCTGAGTCCTAATTGCTTTAGGACAACGTTTATGATACATTTTTAAATTCAACAACTTTTGCATTAACTGCGCGCATTTAGTTTTCATTTTCTTCAGCTGCATCTTTGTCATTAAATTCTCACTGTAGTGCGTTTGCCTTATTTTTAAGAAATGAAACTTCTTGCTGCAAATTTTGTAACTAAGTACTGATACTAATTGCATGTGGCGGTGGGCACGTTTAACCTTTCATGTATAATTATACTAACATGGACGTTAGAAAAGAATTTTCAGAAAATAATTGAGGCAATGAAAAATTAACGCCGATGTTGTGAGAAATTTTGAATGAGCTAAGCTTATCAGGCTAGGCAAACACAGTAACCTATATTAACAGTCAGTTCATAGCTCTCGATATGTAAAAAATAATAATTTCTAAAAATAATTAATATGTACTAACTTGTTAATATATAAAATGAACAAGCAAAGTATTAACATAATTTAAAAATATGTGCGGGCACTCTGCAGTACTTTATTGCTTTATTTCGTCTGTTTGAAAGAGTGAGGTTGTAGAAATACACGGTAAAAGTGTCATGGCTGCCGTCTTCAAGACGTTGCGAAATCGCATCTCACGACCCCAAGAGCATGTGAGATTTTTCCGCATGGAATAATTTTATCTCGAAGTTATTTTCACTCAAGAATAGCAAAATGGAATCCATTACTAAATTCTGAGAAAATTCGCAATGGAATAATCTCGCATCATTTCAAGAATTGGCTCCCTGTTCTCATTAATATTCTATGGTTATTGCATTGAGTGAACATTTGTTGTTTAATACATCCACATTTGGGTGTGATGGTTGAATGGTAAATATTTGTAATATTTCATTTGTCTTAATAAATTCTCTGTGCATTCTCTGTGATGTATTAAAAATATCTATCGTGTGTTTATTTGGATTTTATTCATTAAATACACCACAACATAACAAACTTGGCTTTGTTTGAAACAGTGTAAAATTTAGTAAAATAATATAGAGTGAAAGACAAGAATTCTCGGGACAGCTGATGGTGTAACCACAGTGCTAAGTGTGACAATGCTTTAAAAAATGTATATGAGATGGGCGACAATGCAGCGTGACAGACACAGCACCTGCAGACCACAACCATGATATCAGAGGGAAGGCAGCCAACACTACACCCCCCTTACACTCCAGTTTGATCTCTGGCAGGTAATTCCCACCACTCTGGCTGGGCGAATGGATGGTCTGCCGCGAACGAAAGGGTCGTTAACTCCATTGCGAAAATCATATACATTGTATATGCAAAAAATAGGTGATTACCAGCTGTGCTGTGCCGTGCTTACGTCATACCAATCATAGAACTGAACAGCATTAATGAATTCCGATTCATGGGGACAGTTTGTCAATGTGATCATGCGGATGGTAAACAATGCCTCCAGGAGGTTATTGAACACGACAGCCGAGATTGAAGCTCCATAGCACAAACATCGCTGGAATTGGAAGCAGAACTTTACTGGAACTGTATGTGACCACACAACAGCACTGGATTTTACAACCCACTGCTCACTGCACCATGCTAATGTAAGAACCAAAGCAAACAGACTCGACAGTTTTAGCACAACTACCAGTCAGCCAGTAATGTGGCAATTTACTGTGGTGCGGCGGTAACTGGCTGAATTGCATGAAATGTCAGTGCAAGTGCGTTACATAATGCGAAGCGGGAAGTGCTTGCAGTGGATATTTCACGTGCGCGAGATGCGAGCCGGAAATCAAGCAGGACATTCGTTATCTGCTAAGCAGTAATGAGCTACAGACTACGTGTTGTCAACAACCAGCATGCTATGTCGCGGGTATAGACATTTGGAAATATGAATGGTGGGATAATCAGGCGCACCAACAGTGCATACCTAGATAGAAAAGGGCCAAAATCAATGGACTGGGTTTCAAGTGCAGGAACGCATCCGACTGTTCTAAGGGACAACACAAACAACCGAAACCAGCACACAACATGCTCCACACTACCAACGGCTTGCAGCGCAGCCCACCATGTGTCATAACAAAAATTTCAACAGTCAGATGTACACTCAACAACACACGTGCACAGGCCACAAGATCAGAATATACAATATGTCAAAGAAATTTCTATCACTACCAAACTTTTCTGGAACGACCACAGAACCACGCAATCTTTCATTAACGACTGCACAGGTATGGAGTGCATGGATGAATTGTCAAGCTGCATGGTTAATCAACTGACAGGCAAGGCGAGACAGTGGTACAGGTCAGTAGCCCACTGCGAGATGCAAAGGGCAGAATTCCTAATGGTGTTCGAACTAAGGTTTACCAACACCTTCTCATCACTCGAAGCATGCAGCTGTGTGGTGCTACAGGTGCAACAACAAGGTGAATCTCTCACTGTGTTTGCTACCCAAAAAAAAAAGTTAACTTGATCAAGCAGCATAACAGTAACATTTCAACTACCGAGATGGTCGAGATTGTAGCGACCACAGTGTTGCCTGAATACTGGAGCGGAATCACACAACTCATTCACAGTAGTTACGAGGGTTTCATGTGCTCTGTTATGCCGATGGACAGTGACACAGGCGACGATTTGGCACAGACCGGCTCGAGCTATGCAAAGCAATGACACCACAACAACAATATGGTAGGAGGCGACAGCGAAAAAGCAGACAGGCCACGGCTGATTCAACCACCACTACTAGCCAAGGACAACGGTAAACGAGATGAGTGGAAGAAGTGTGACAAGACACAGAAGCCACCTTATCCCTGCAGGCAGTGTCGTGGGCAGAAATACCATTGACACAGCGACTGCCCCAATGCACCGGAGCAGCACATGAATGGAGACATCAAGCCACCACCATCGGGAAATATACAGCAGGGATATGCGGTCCTGACGTCGCTCTTCCCCATCCAGCACAGTAACTAAGGAAGACATGACACCACAGCAGGTACTTCTCCACCAGCTCATCACCAGCCAGCAAAACTATAAGTTAATCCGCATTCCAGTTTATATTAATGGTAATAAATTCTATGCTCTTGTTGACACAGCCACTACACACAACATTATTCGACACTATTTTGTTGTCATACGTAACTTGCAACAGTGTGAACGATTTGTACAGCTTGCCATGACTGCCTCCAGTGGTGAAGTCTTGGGACAGGCTAACATAACTGTAAACATCCAGGACATGGAGATGCAGACAGTGGCATTTGTGGTAAGTGAGTGTTGATGGAGTATGCTATACTTGATTTAACTTGGTTGACCAAACCAAACACCATCGTGGAGCAGCCACTAGATGGATCCATATTGGGAAGAGGGAGCGTAGTGCAGTGTACAACCTTGACCCCGTTTGCAGCACACACCAATGGTAAACATTGACGACCTAGACCACTAGACACAGACCGTCTCTCCACTCTGGTTGCTGTCCGTTGCCACAGGCAGCTGTATCCCATTCACCAACAGACACCTTATACATCTAGTTGGGGGGCTATTCCTGCACGAGGCATGACAGGTTATGCTGTACCTTGCAGGTCGGGGAGGCATTGTGGTGCCTGGCTATCTTCGTTTGCACCAGTGGCTATCCATAAGTAGTCATGTTGAACCTTGGAGGCTCTCCCGTTGCTATGTCGTATAAGATAGGATGTCGTGAATCCTACGACCCTGTGAGGTCCTCTCAATTTTGCAGCGTAGCCTGCACGTACGTTCTGCTTGCCCATGGAGAGACGGTGTGACCTGTGTAGATACGCTGCCCTGGCTCGAGTTATTCAGGTTGGCTTTCTGTGGACTTGAGCCATTATTGTACATAGTGCTGCTGATTCTCCCTCATGGCAGTGTGTCTCTCTCGCTTCTTTGCTGCTCTCACAGTAGGGTTTGCCAGCTCATTTTCGTCAGTCGTAGTACAGTAGTACTCGCCTGGCAGCTTTAGGTTACATCCCAGCAAGGCTGGTGCAGGTGATTGGCCTGTCGCAGCATTGACCCAACACCGGAGCAAGAAAATGGCTGCTGGCAGATGTTCGGCCTAGGTCTCATGCTTCTTTCCCACATGGTGCCAGAGTTGCGTTCTTCAGGTCTTGATTCCTGCGCTCCACTGGTGTGCATGCGGGTGGTACACTGGTGTTGTGTGTTGGTAGACGCCCCACTTCTTACATGCGTCCCTCTACTTCTTGCCTGTGAACTGTGTTCTGTTATCCGTGAGCAGCACCTTGGGGCACCCCCACAGAGTATAGAACTCGGTGTCGAGAATGCAGACAAGGATATTGACTCGAGTACTCCGAATAGCATTGCTTCAGTCCAACTGCAGAACATGTTGGTCACAACAAGAATGAATCGCTTTCCTCCAGTAGAGTGGGGTTATGGGGCCCATAAAGCGTTCGACTCAAACGGACAGTCAGGCATGTGTGTCTGCTGTTGCTGCTCGCCATCAGCTAGTCGCGACTTGACCTTTTTGCATGCATTGCGGAGTCTGACATAGTGTTGCACTGCTTGGCTCACCCCTGGCTGGTATAAAAGGCAATTAATGTTGCGGATAGTTTGTTTTAGTCCCGGGTGTCTGGCAAAATTACTGTCATGTGCGCTGCATAGTACATTGTCTCGCTCGCATGGAGCACAAACAACTTCCACGGCCCATCCTGTGTGTGGGGCCGGAGGGGGGGGGGTACTTGCCTCCACTCGACCGTCAACTGCTCGCTAGTGGCTCACCATTACACTTGCAAACTCCTCACAGGCGCAGGGACTCCGCCATCACAGCTTGCTCTACACAGTGTTGATATTTGTGTCAGTCCTGGCGCTCAGCTAGTAGACCTGCATGCTTTCTGAGCATGGCTCAGGCGGCAGAACAACCTATTCGGTCTCATCATGTACGACGATGTCAGCGCATGGCACACATGGCAGCATGTCTGAAGCTGGTTGTCTTTTCCTGCGACATGCTCGTCCTCGAAGTCATATCCCTAGAACACCATAAACCACGTTGCGAGCTGGTTACGCGATTCGCGAACAGACTGCAGCCACACTAGGCAACTGTCGTCGGTGAGCAGAATTAATCTCTAATATTCCAGATACACGCTGTAACGCTTTGTTGCCTAGAAGACACTCCTACTCATTTACATGATACTGCTGTTCCATGGCCCCAAACTTTGCACGAGAATAATCTATTACCTGCCATTCTCCCTTGTCCCCATACTGACACACTACTGTGCCGATCCTGTCTTGACTAGCATAGGTTTCGAGGTGATGTTGACAATCATAATAGGCCAGTGCCTCGCACTGGGCGAACACTCTTGAAGTCCCTAAAAGTTTGGTATGCTTCCAAGGTCTATTGGTATCGTTTCTGCGGAGACGACAGTGCGGTTAGCAGTGCTGTTATGGTAGCGAAGTTTCGGATGTTCACACTGTGCCAGTTTATGAGGATGAATAACTTGCACAACTGCTTATGTGTAGCAGGTGGTTGGCACTCCTCGACGAAATGCAAGTGTTCGGCATTGGGCTTTATTTCCTTGGCACTGACCATGTGGCCTAAGAATTCAATAATTTCTTTATCGGTGTTGGATTTCGGTACCATGCACGATAAGTCCATTGATTGCCAGTTGTTCTAGGACAAGTGACAAGTGAATGAGATGTTTTTCCCATGTGTTTGACGATAATAGCACATCGTCTAGGTAAGCTAATGTAAAATCATCGGCCAGTCCGCTAACACGCTAACATAATTGTTTTGTGATGTCACTTGTGCTCCCTTTAACCCAAATGGCATCACACAGAACTGATACTGGCTCCCATCCAGGGCTATGAACGCTATTTTCTCCCAGTCGTCTTGCCGCACAGGAACTTGTTAGTAACCACTGCGCAAGTATAAGGAGGAAAACACTATAGCATAGCCAATGGGTATTAGGGCATTCTTCACGCTGATGTATGGGATCGCTATGTCTTCGGTCACAAGGTTCACCCGACGCAGAAGCGTAATGTGCCATCTTTCTTAAGCAAATGCGTAATCGGAGAATTGTATCGGCTGTTGGCATGCTCAATGACTTCATCTGCAAGAATTTCTTCAATATGGTCCTTGATAACTTTGGCTTGGTGTGGCACATATGCTCTGGGGGGAGTGTAAATGGGCTTTTGTGTTGTCAAATTAATCTGGGGACCAATGACAGCTGTTCGTTTCAGGATGTCGTTAGTTGCAAATACTTCGCGCCTCTCATTTAACAATCTCTGGAAAGCAACTCGATAAGCTGGAGGTACGTCATTTAAGACATCTTCCAATTTAACTGCCAGTGCACCGTCACTCGCTTTTGCTTCTGTGCTATAGGCTGTTCTGCGCTCGATAGTGCCGAAGTGTATTCGCCTTGCCATGGGTAATTATTGCCGTCCCTTGGCAGCGTGACCTACATTCCTGTAATTAACCTGTAGGCACTCAAAAAAGCCCTATTAATTTCTATTTTCTGCCATTTATATCTTTCCACTGCATGTAAATATAAACACTGCCATGTGCGTGTAATTACGGAGGCTTTTACAGTGTTTATATCTACATTACACTGCTCCGATAAATGTTATCCAAAATATCTGCTCATTAAATGCACAGATGCTGAATATATGCTACACTCAATAGTAATTTCAGTTTTAAATACCTGTATGCTAACATCTTATAACACTGGTTTCTGTGCATCGACTCAAATTGGTACAGTATGCACTTTTGCCGTTACTAATCTCGTAATTGTGTGCATAGTATATTAATTTAAATTCAAAGTCGTCACTAAAAATACACACGACACAATTAACAAAAACTATAATAACGTACTTTCTTTATGTGTGAAAGAGGAAAAAAAATCCTTTTCAAATTTTGTATGCTCAGGCTGGCGATCGTAAAACATAACATATTAAAGATTACTAAAGACATCACATCATTTAGCAATTATATTCATAAACCGTTACTTCTAATACTTTTGAATGTGTTCATCAGATACCCATATTTATTACACAATGGACAAACACTTCCAGTTCCAAGCGAGCGAAGCGGCGAAAACCTCACTCTAATGCCACCTGTCGGTGGAATTTTGAACTATGTCTGTGGCGCGAGCGTTAGCGCAATGTGACAACGACGGTTTTGAAGTTCAGCGGGCAGTTTAATCACTTTGTACTAGAGCTAATTAAGTCAAATTACACAATCAGTAGGTATGTCAATAAGAGCATAAATAAATATTTTAAAGTAAATAATATACAGAGAGGTCGATTGCATTTGATGTTCATTCACTAATGCTGTGTTCAAATAAGAAAATACATGGAACTACGTGCAATTATTCGCTACCAACCATACAAACAATAATGTAACTATTGTTAATGTTGACTAATATGCAGGAACGGCTAGTGATTTTTTTCAAAGCTTAAATCTTTAGTGCTCACTTTATTCCGAATTACCTATAAGGTGTTATGTGTTTGCTTGAGAACAGGGCACTTAGCGACAATGCGCTGGGCGTTTATATGGACTGAATCACATATTGATATCACACGATACGATGTGGGCGGTTTCTGGACGCCACTGCTTCATAAAAACATGCAGTCGGGTGCATTTCTGTATGCGGGGGCGATACTGCCACTCTAACTCGTTTCATATCAGTTGGCTTTATGCGCACGATGGGCTGCAGTTGGAAGGGGACGCGGAACAGTCTGCAACATTATTTTCAATCTTATAGCACATAGGAATACATTTTAAAATTGGCATGCTTATGTGCGAGAATATTTCCTTTGTAACTGAATGATGCATTCAGTTGTGTATGGAGTTTATATTGTATCGATCATCCATAACATACAATGGCCGCCTTCTGTTTTTTGCTGGCAACATTGATATGACTGACCGTTCGCCAGCCTCCGTGAACAAAAAAGGAACAGTGTCGGTAATCGGAAAAATATTTCTCCGTTAGTAAATAGATAATATCGGAATGTTAAATCAGTAAACATTACTGCAATGTGTGTTGCCTAGCAAATACATCTCTGGCATATCTGTGATAATAATTTCTTGCGATAAACAATCATGTTTATTTTATACGTTGTGTGAATTGTATTTACCTTAAAAATAAAGTTGTTATATTTTATGCATATTGATGCATCCAGCACGACTTACGACTGATATAATTTTCTTCATTTTTTCACAATGCGGCTTAAACATTGTATGTATTGAAGTTTTGGGAAACTGTATCCATAATTTTTAAATACATAAGCAAGGTACGATTTAACCTCTAAACATTATTTAGGCTTTGCAAACTGCACGACGAATGCTTCACTAACTATGAACAGACGTTAAATAAATGTATATAATTCAATAGATACCCACTTTAGCCCTTATACCTTAAAAAGACTCCTGGTCGTACTATTAGATAACGTCAACATTTTGAATTTCTGCCAAAAATATTGTTTTACTGACAACACTGATGCTCTGAAGCGCCAGTAAAATCGGCAATCTCAGTGAATGGATGTAGCCTTGCACAAATTATCGTCATCAACCAACCATCAGTGACTATCAGTGCCATCAGCAATATCGGAAATATAGCTGACATTACTGAAAACACTGGCCAGTGAAATTAGTGAATAATGGAAAGCTTACCTCAAATACGAAATGTGATGTGTTGAGGTTATATTACTACCACATGTTAACAGCACCACATATAAAAATTCACCCCTAAAATAATAAGTGTTACTTTTGTTGTTCAGTGTTGATATTCCTCTATCATCTACAAGAGAATTTTGAAAACCTTTATCTCAAACAAACTTTATTATCCAAATCATCACGAACGAAACTTGGCGTGCTGTTTACTACACTACACCAGCTACACCTCCTCCAGACCACGGTCGTAGAAGAACAGGTCTGGACACTTGCCTATCTACCAATGTATTTTTTTTGCTTGACCCCCTTGTTGTTTGGCTGTAGTTCATCAAGTTACTGAGAATGTTGTACCTTTTGGCGCTGTGATCCGGGTGGTCGGACTCAAACTCCGCTTTTTTCCATTGATAACATTATAAAGTAAACAAAGATTTCTGGAGCCATGATTTAAAATTGTGAGTGAAGAAAGTAATTCATATTGATAAAAAAATATGTTTAGACAAATTGTTTATCTTAGTGGGAAGGAACTGGGCGGAGTTTGAGCACGACCACCCGGATTAAGGCCGATTTACACGTCCACAGTTCATGCAGATCCGGACTATCCAGAAACCGAACAGCCAATCAGAAGTCTTGATTTTTTCCGGACGAGCTGTACAGAAGAGGAATTAGTTTCAAGGATGCCAAATGCTAAGTTTTTCACAACACTTGATGCATGTAGAGGGTTTTGGCAATATAAACTTGATAACGAGAGTCAAAAGTACACAACTTTTAACACACCATTTGGATTTTATCAATTTACAAGAATGCCATATGGTTTATGTTCAGCTCCGGAGGTTTTTCAAAAATGTATGAATCACGTATTTGCAGGAATTGAGGGTCTACAAGTGTACATTGATGATCTTATAGTGTGGGGCAGCAGTCAGGTGAAACATGATAGTCGGTTAAAATTAGTATTGCAGCGTGCAAAAGAAAATGGGGTGAAATTCAATCTGAGCAAGTGTGCCTTCAGTCAATCTGAAGTTAGATATGTTGGTCATAAGTTGGGGGTTCAAGGCATTAATCCTGACCCAGACAAAATTCAAACTATTGTAAATATGCTAGAACCTTAAGGAAAATAAGAATTGCTAACGTTTTTGGGTATGGTTACTTATGTCTCTAAGTTTGTACCTCATTTAAGTGACCTAAGTAGACCATTGAGAGACTTAACAAAACAAGGGGTAGATTGGTTGTGGACAAAATTACACAGTCAGGCATATAGAGAAGTAAAATCAGCATTAACTTGTACACATATTTTGCAATTTTACAATAAGGATGTACCACTAGTTTTGTCAGTTGATGCTTCAAGCCACAGTTTGGGTGCTGTACATTTACAAAATGGGTTACCTTTGTGTTATGCACACAAAACACTCACAGATAGTGAAAAGAATTATGCTCAAATTGAGAAAGAATGTTTATCCATTGTTTTTGGCTGTCATAAATTTCAACAATACCTGCTTGGTACTGAATTCTCTGTGCAAACTGATCACTTACCATTGATACCTATTTTAAACAAGCCTCTCAATGAGTGCCCTTTGCGATTACAACGCATGAGATTAAGACTCCAACAATTTGATTTTAAATTACAACATATCCCTGGTAAACATTTGTTCTTAGCTGACAGTTTGTCGAGGTTAGGGAATGTTCATGCCCAAAATTTGGATTTAGTCCAAGATATAGAAGCACATGTAGGAATGGTGATTGAGAAACTACCTATTTCTCAAGGTAGATTAGAACAGTTAGTTGTAGAAACTTCCAAGGACTCAGAGATACAGGCAGTCATTAGTATTGTAAAGAATGGCTGGCCTAATAATAAAGCCAGTTGTTCGGGGGGTCACAAAACCATATTTTTCTGTTCGGGAAGAATTGTTTGTAATAGATGGATTGTTGTTTAAAGGAGAACAAGTGATTGTACCCAAAATTCTAAGAAAAGAGCTTCTTGATCGCATTCATTTTAACCATCTAGGGATTGCTAAATGTAAAAATAGGGCAAGGCAACATTTGTATTGGCCACAAATGGCTCAACATATAGAAAATGTAGTGTCAAAATTTGCTATTTGTGCTAAAGTACAAAATAACAATGTTCAAGAACCAATGTTAAGTAGGGAAGTACCAAAGGCTCCATGGCTTGTCCTGGGTACTGATATTTTTGTATTGTATCAAAAAACCTATATTATGGTTGTAAACTATTTCACTAAGTTTATTGAAGTAGAACCATTAAGTGACATGTCTTCGGAGGAGACAATTGACAAAATGAAGTCAATTTTGTGTCGTCATGGCCTACCAGAGTTGGTTTATAGTGATAATGGGCCACAGTTCGCTAACAATAAGTTCAAACAATTTGCTAAAGAATGGGGCTTTACTCATGTAACTTAATCTCCTAATTATCCTCAGTCTAATGGTTTTGTTGAAAAAAACATTCAAACAGTTAAAAATATGTTAAAGAAAGTTTTAGGCGAAGGGAAAGATCCTAAATTGGCGTTGATGGAGCTTAACAACACTCCCATTGATGGCAATTGGAAGTCCCCCGCACAAATGTTGTATGGTAGGCAGCCCAAAATTTTGTTATCTTATTTTGCTGACAATTCTCATTTTAAGGATGATACTGCGAGACTACTTCAAAAACAGCACAAGCAAAAGCATTATTATGCATTCAGGTAACACTGTATTCTATAGTAAACATGGTCAGCATGATCGTGAACTTGGTACTGTATTTGCTCCTTCAGTTCTTAGACCAAGATCATATAAGATACTTACTAATGATGGTAGATTCATTCATAGAAATAGGGTTCAGTTGTATAAAGTTAGGAATACATGTCCTAATGATATACATTGTAGTGAGGAGCAAGGTAACTCATGTGAAGGGTTCAGCTACCCTGAGTCTCAAACTACAAATGTTGATGGTAACCTTAAAGAGACTTCTTTGTATGGTTTGAGAGGACATAGTAGTGAGGAGCCAGGTAACGCATGTGAAGGGTTAAGCCACCCTGAGTCTCAAACTACAAATGTTGATCTATCATGTCAGAGTGGAGTGGAAGTACCACAACGGCCTAATGTGGCAGTTACTAGGAGTGGTCGTATTGTTCGCCGTCCTAAATATATAAAGGATTATACTACCTAGGTAGTTTGTTAGGTATGCTGTTTGTATTGAACATTTGTTATTCCTATTCTGTATGTTATTTTGTATTCTTGTTTAATATCTGGCTCGTAAGCTGATATTTTACTTGCCTGTTTTCAATTAGAAAAAGGAGATGTTATGTATTGTGCCTATGTTGGCAATATGTTTCGGATTTGTTAAATTGGCAGTACTGGCCACATGTGTTTATTATTATCTTGGTGAGACAATTCAGTCTTAGTTGGCTTGATAGATTGTACCGATATGTTTGCTTAATAAACCTGTGCTTATGATAATCTACGTGACTGTATTTGACTACTCTCCATGCTTAAGACATAACATTAATGTGCAAATTCCTATTTTTGAAAGGACCATAGTCACTATCGTGACGGAATTGTAAGGTTTCGATAGCACGACGTGGCATCATTGCATTTTTTGTGACGTCACTGATGCGCAGCCAATGAGAAATAAGCATTTGTAAACAAGCAAGTAATTTATTGTTATTTACACTTATGTTCTGAAATATTGGCTGGGAAACTTGGAAATAGAGTTATTGTGAATTTATTGTAATGAATGAAAACGAATGTAACTGCTATCGTTATCTGAAAGTAATTAAAACTATGACGTTGTAGGCTTAGTTAATTTGGAATGATCGTCATGGTTTTCGTAATAAATTCAGTGTTCATATGTACTTAACCTAAATGCTCTAGGCTTGCGATTAAAGTTTATTGCAGAACTGCTGTGTTGTGAGTAGTACATTTGACGAAGATTCAATTTCACTTACTGATGTTTTCAACCTCAGTAATTTAACACCAAAAGCATTTAATTTTAGACATGTAAACATATGGTTCTCGTAGCAAACAGTTTACAATATCCTTAATCTATTTATTGTTTCATATGTAACCAGACCAAAAACCAGGAAATAAATATTCAGTTTTTGTTTGTAATTTAAACATGGGGGACAAGGCCAATAATACAACAGTATATCAAATGCATACACACATACTTTCCCCAGTTACATATCTGTCTCAAACTTGTTTGATTTATTATCAGTAATATCTGGTTGCCCTTCCAACCAAACTTGTCATAAGCTTTGAAACCTACCTATAAGGTGACATTTTGCTAAAATAAAATGGGGGGGGGAAGGTTTTTGTGTTTAATTTCAAGTAGGTAGTAAGTGTATGTGTACTGTACTAGCACTTTTTCTTGCAACTGCACTTTTGAAAAAGTATGGCTCATCGTGTAGTCAGGCCTATAGGCTTATCACAAATGAATAATAATAAGTTTTATACTTGCAATAGGGCCAACACCCAGTGGTGAGCAGACTCCTCCCCATCCCCACAGCACAAATCCTCCAATCCCTTCCTAAGCCTTCCAACCCCACTCACATTCTCCAACTCCTTCCTCAATGCAGTCCACTCGCTCGCTGTCCTCACCAACTTCGACTGTCTACCCCTCTTCATTCTCCTCCACACCATCTGAATTTACTCACTGTTATTTTTTTCCCCTTAAAAATTCCCTCAGTTAGTTTCTAGGCGAAACTTTCTTTTCCCACCTCCCCTATCCCATACCTATACAACATGACCAGCCTGCTGTCCCTCAGTGGTTTCTATCCTAATTCCTTCATCATCATGCGAGGCCTATAGTTCCTTTCCTCCTCACCAGTCTGACCCTGCCTTATCCATTTATTCATCACCCACCTCGCTGTCCTTCCCTGAACTTCTACAATTATATTGTATGTAAATTATAAGTTTCTTATGGGCATTCATTGTGTATATTATATGTACATATAATGTTCAAATTAGGTGCAAAAATGGTTTTAGTGTCCCACCACTGAACATAAGTAGAACATATATTATATACATAATGTCTCAACATGAATAATGTAAATCTATTTAGCTATTCAATGTGTGTCTATTATACATATATTTGCAACTGTTCATGATACAGGTCATTTTCATTTATGATATATGTATAATACATATGTCAAATATACTTGCACATAAAATCAGCTTTTAGCTATTGTGTTATGTGGGTGTATATAGTACACAGTCATCTGCACAAGGTATTATTTTACCTGTAATCATGAATCTCATGTAATTCACCATTACAGTAAATAACAAAGGCCCCAACACACTTCCCTGCGGTACTCCTGATGTAACCTCTCCTTCCTCTGACATCTTTCACTGAATGACTTAGTCCCTTGAGAAAGTCCTTAATCCAGTTAACCACCTGCTTGTCATCCAGCAGTTTTTCCACTTTTCTAATCTGTATTCCATGAGGAATCTTGTCAAAGGTCTTCTCGAAGTCTATGAAGCATGACTCCACCTGTTTCCCCTCATCGACTGTCTGAACAGGATGCTCCAACAAACTTGTATTTCAAAGCTCCTTTCATTAGCAGTATTCTCCAGTCAGGTTTAATTTGTAATTTCATAATGTGAAATCTAAAAATGTTTCTTTTCTCGACTGAGTCTGCCCTATCCGCTTTTCTAATTTACCAAGCTTTACAATACTTGAGGCTAGTGCAGGCTTATACTTTCAACACCCTAACCCCCCATAGTAATCACCCTCCCATTATATGTCACAGTTGTTAGATAGTTATCAGGTGAAGTCAGCTGTTTTGGAAAATGTATAGCAGGCTACAATTTGTATTTGTGGTTTCTTTATTGATATGTATAATGTTATTATAGAAACTTCAGCCTCCAAAATAAGAAAAAAAATGACTGCAGTAAGTTGTTGGAAGTAATTTATCCTTCTGAATAGCCTAAAAGTCACTCTGAAAGGTACTCATGGGAAAAGGTACTAGGAATGTTGCCAATTTTTTCAAGCTTTATTATTTTATGAATTCTATTATTTTGACCAGAAGATTTCTAAAACTTAATGAGAATATGAGAGGAACAGTTTATGAAAATAGCAGGTAGAAGAACTGTAAAATTGTACACTGTAGTGGATTTCTTCAGCGACTAAGGAAATGTTATTTTTGGCGTGAAAATGCTTTTGATTCAGACCATATGTGACTGAAGGTATAACACCATAAAAATTAGTTTCGGCGGAGATACTGTAAATCTACATATGAACTGTCAATTGGGTAAATTGTATACAGATGAAGTATGAACACTGTCCCATTGTTTCAGTAAGTGTGTAAATGTACAATGTAATACAAACCTTTTTTTGCCAAATAATGTGACTAGTGGCTAACCTATTTTGCTTGCGAGGATAATAATTTTTTAGTTTAGCTCATTGCACCCATCGTATCTTTGAGTACAATTTTGTGCAAAGAGATACGACAAGTCATGATATACGACAGGGGCGTCGCGTGAAGTATTTCAAAGTGTGCCGTGACCAGCAATAACTATACACAACACTAAGTTGTCTGAGGAACAATTTGACTTGTATGGTCAGAAACACTCCACAGCCAGTAGCATGCAAGAGGCAAGGTACGAATTATCCTATAATATATACACTTTGGTTTCTGCAACAACACAACTGCTCAAAGCGTATAGTCGCTGCTAATTCCACACGCCTTGGACCACAGCCACGCTACGTCACTGATATACGATAACGTCAATATAAAATATGCAATTGAATTGAGCGGAGGTCGTGATTAAGTATTGTTTGCCCGGTGCGCCAGCCCGTTAAGAGAGAACGGGCACTCATGAGAGCAGAGACTCTAGGTATCAGGGCCACGTGGCCGACGGCAGTGGCGTTGCAGAACACTCCCCACTCTACGTCGCTATGTTACTTACGCAGGGGAATCTTATGGCGTTCCCCACGCCCGTAGCACTAAAGTAGAAAAATACACACATACACACACTATAGGTCTAGTACTGGAAGGCGGGTTGAAGGGTCCCGTGCCATTATGGCCGTGAAGCGGCAAGTAATAAATACGCACCTGTAACTGGAAAAACGTATTGATTGGTAAAGCACCATGCTCCAATCATACAACACTGGTGGCGCAAATAGCGGACCCGGCCCTAAGCCCGACCGGCGGGCGATGCTGTTACGTGAAAATTCACTACACGAGTGAAAAAGATAATTTAAGTAATGCCCCTGGGCGACGAGTTGAAGGGGTGAACGGTACACCTCCGGGCCAGCAAAGTTAAAAGAAAATGTTCCAGACGAAAAGAATGAATATTGGTACGCTACTGACTATGCAAAGTTGTGAAGGGCCCGGAGTGACTAACACGTCGACCGTCCCGGTCCGACGCGTAATGCCAACTGGCGAGTCCTTCCCGCGTGCATGACGTCGTGCTGCCAAAGCGCGGGAAGCACTCGACGAAAAACACAAAATCACTAAATTAAACAGGGGCAAAGGCCCAAAACACTCATAATAATAGCACAGCTTGAGGGTTAGAGTCCCAAATTTGTATAACGGGATAGTTTATTTATAACACAACACTGGCAATTACAGAACAAATAAAACGTGAAACTGTTTGGGGAAGAACGTGTGTAGATATTTGGGCGGCAAGTTGGCTGCGTGGGCGAGTCCAAGTTGTCGTGAGGCGCAGGTGTGTTTTATTGGTATTAAGGTTAAATACGAAAAAGTTGAGAGGGGGCACAGTACACATGAAACACACTTACCCCTGGCCTTTCTATATGATTGCCTGTTAAATGGCATAACTCCCATTGACGGGAAAAGCACGGGAGGGCTTTTACACAGTGTTCAACTTTGACGTTAAATTACGTCGCTTCTCGGCAAGGGGGCATATTCCTACCATTTGCTGTCAGTTCTATGGGACCGACGCACACGCTGGTGGCACCCGGCGTCGCGGGGTCGGCTTCTGGGCGCCGCTACCTCGTGTGCCCACGTGGCCGGGTGCGTTTCCATATGCCGTGGCTGTACAGGCACTCGGCCCGTTCCATAATGGTGGCTTGATGCGCACGACGGGCTCGGAGAGAGGGAGTTGCTGAACGACCCGCGTCAAACGCCCCCCTCCTGGGAACCCTTCTGTGCATCACAACGCCGCTGCCGCCTTACCTGCAGCAGGAGGGACTCCGGGGGCCGGAAGTACCTGCCTGGCTGGGGTGGCTGATGGCTGCGGAGTGCCGTTGCCTTCGTCTTAGTGGCCGGATCGTCATGGCAGGAGGTGCACCCGGGGTGCACTCCATGGCCCGTACGTCTCGACCGGCGGGAAGGCAGTAGGCCTTCCCCGCCCTGTAGGTTGTCCCCAGGGTCCAGGTCACCCGGGTTGGGCTGCAGAGGTGGCCGCTAAGCTGGGTCCTGGACGGCCAGGGTGGAGAGGGTGTGACGAGGGCGCCCTGTACCCCCCTCGTGTGGCTCTGGTGTCGGGTCGACCTCAGTGTCATAACGTGTTATCTCCTGCAGCAGGCCGGAGGGTGCCCGGCTGTCGTCTCCGGCCAGCGGCAGCTGGACGTCGGCGTCGCCGGTCCCTCCTCGGGCTCTGTCTTGAACAGGTGGTCCCGTCACCTCCGCCCCAGGCATGGCGCCTCGGGGCGGAGTTGGTCCGCGTCGGCAGGTGTCATCTCGACGCCAGGTGCCGAGACGTGTACGACTCCGTCTGTGGGCTAGTGGAGCCTCGCTGGAACTCTTGGGCTGTTACGTTGTTCAGGTGAGCGCGTCGGTTTTCCGTCACTAGTGTCGACTGCCCCTCCGCGCTGTCCTCCTTCTGCTGCCGTAGTCGACGGTGTCCGGCTCGCGAAGAGGCGCCTAACGCACCCAGTGGGGGGGGGGCGTCTCCAGCACGCGGGGTGCTAGGTGGCGCCCTGTCTGGCGGGTCTTGTCTTGGGGGGCGTGGTACCGTGGGGCGTTTCACTTCTGCCGCCATAAGCAGCTCGCAGAGCATCTCTATGTACTTTGTTTACTCGGCAGTTGTGGCGCCTAACGAGGTAGGTGGTCCTGCCGCACGCTCGTACAACCTGGTGTGGTCCGCTCCAATTGGCAGCGAAGCCTGTGCAGTAGTTCTTTTTTCCTGCCGAAAGAGGGTGCGCTCGGACATACAACCGCTGTCCAGGCTGGAGTTGTTCGGGGGGCGTCTCGTGGTCTTGAGCCACTGTTGCGCATAGCGCTCTTGGTTAGCCCTCATCACCGCATGTCGCTCCTGTCACCTCTTCGTCCTTACTTCAGAGCTTCCAGGTTCCTCCTTGCTGACGACGGCGCACTGATACTCGCCTGGGAGTCTGAGATTGCACCCCAGTTGTGCCACTGCTGGTGATTGTCCGGTGGCCTCGTTCACCCGGCACCTAAGAGTAAACAGGGCTGAGGGCAGGTGTTCGGCCCAGGTCTCGTGCCTTTTTCCCACACGGAGTCGGAGCAGCGTCTTAGATCCTGAGTCCGATGCTCCGTGGGGTTGGCTCTCGGGTGGTACACTGGTGTGGTGTGGTGGTAGATGCCCCACTTCCCACATGCGTCTCTCCATTTTCCCCCAGTGAATTGTGAACCGTTGTCCGTAAGCAGGACCTTCGGGTAGCCCCATCTTGCATAAAGCTCCGTGTCAAGTGTTCGCACTAGGTTCTTAACACGTGTGCTGGGAACAGCGTAGGCTTCCGTCCACCTCGAAAACATATCCGTCACCACTAAAATGAAGCGCTGGCCATTCGTGGAACGGGGGTATGTGCCCATGATGTCTAGGGCGACAGTTTCGAAGGGGCGCTCCGGCAGACGTGGCTGCTGCTGTTGCTCGCCTTCGGTTCTTCGCGACTTGTACTTTTTGCATGTCTCGCAGCTTCTGACGTACCGTTGCACCGCCCGGGTAACCCCTGGCCAGTAGAACAGGCGGCTTACATTGCAGGCGGTCTTGCACGC
The DNA here is from genome assembly GCA_003012365.1 of Medauroidea extradentata. NCBI lineage: Eukaryota > Metazoa > Arthropoda > Insecta > Phasmatodea > Phasmatidae > Medauroidea > Medauroidea extradentata. Next base: position 8,381 of record PNEQ01052441.1, on the reverse strand, counting down.
GCCCGGATGTCCGGCGCAGTGTCCGTCGTGTGCGAAACGTAGCACGTTCCCGCGTTCACCCTCGGGCACAAACAGTCTCCACGGTCCCTCCCGAAGGGGGGGGGGGCGCGTATTTCCCCGTTTGTTAACTACACGCCACTGGTGTACCAACTCGTTCGCACATTCCTGGTGCTTGTTCTGACATGTGGGACTGTCTCGCTGCGCCGCTACAACCGCCTCGTAAAGGTTGTTGACATTGGCCTCATGCGGTTCTGCTATTAGCTGATATAGCTGGGCATCAGCTGACCGCGGCTCGGGTGGCACGATATCGTCCCAGTTCGTCATGTCGCGCACGATGATGTCAGTGCACGGCGCCCGCGACAATGTGTCGGCCAGTTGGTTGTCGTTTCCCACTACATGTTCGACCTCGAAATCATAGCCTTGCAGCGTCTTTGACCACCGTGCAAGTTTACTGCGCTCTTCGTGCATGGACTGCAGCCACACAAGACACCTGTTGTCGGTGCGCAGGATGAATCTCCGGTATTCCAAGTAAGCTCTGTAACGTTTCATCGCCCATACGATTGCTAGGCACTCTTGCTCGTTTACGTGGTTCCGTCTTTCCGTGGGGCCAAATTTAGCGCTCGAGAAGTCTATTACATGTCGTGCTCCCTTGTCGCCGTACTGGTACAGCACCGCACCGACCCATTCTTGACTTGCATCCATCTGGAGGTACAGTGAGCGCTGACAAACGTAGTGGGCTAGGGTCTCGCACCTCGTGAACGCTGTCTTAATGTCTCGGAACGTTTTGTCCGCCTCCGCGGTCCAACTGTATCTTCTCTGCGGGGAGAGGAGAGCTGTCAACAGTGCTGTTATGGTCGCGAACCCCTGTATGTGCTCACGTAGCCAGTTTATCTGGCCGAAAAACTTACGCAGTTGTTTGGGCGTGCCTGGTGGTTGGCACTCCTCTACTAAGCGCAGGTGTTCGGCGTTGGGTTCAATCCCCTTCTCGCTGGCCATGTGGCCTAGGAATTCGATGTTGGCCTTCCCTATATGGCATTTGGGTACTGCGCATGTCAGCCCATTGATGGCCAGGTTTTTTAGGACGAGCGATAGGTGGATTAGATGTTCTTCCCAGGTATTCGACCATATGAGCACGTCGTCGAGGTAGGCTAATGTGAACTCGCCGGCCAGTCCGCTCAGTACCTGCACCATCATCGTTTGGAACGTCGCGGGTGCTCCTTTCAGGCCGAACGGCATTGCGCAAAATTGCCAGTAACCGCTCCGCAGGTCTAGGGAGGAGAACACTTTCTTGCCTCCAATGGCAATCAGAGCATTCTTGACGCTGATGTATGGTGGGGACAGGTTTTCTGTCGCGAGATTCACACGCCTCAGATCTACGCAAAAGCGCAGCATACCATCATTCTTGGGGGCTAACATTATTTGTGAATTGTACCGGCTGTTGGCCGGTTCAATAACTCCGTCTGCCAGCATCTCCTTGATCTGTTCTTTGATGACTTTGGCCTGATGTGGCAAATCGCCCCTAGGGGGCGTGTAAATAGGTTTGTTCGTGGTGAGGTCGATTCGGTGTACCGTCACCGCAGTACGTCTCAGGATGTCATTAGCCGCGAACACTTCGCTCCTCTCATCTAAAAGCCGTTGAAATGCTTCTCTGTACGCTGGGGGTACTTCGTTTGATATATCCTCGAGTCTAACTGTGGCTGCCGGTTCCCTTGTTTTTGCCTCTGTACTGTATGCGGTTCTGCATTCAGCAGTGCCGAAGTGTATGAGTCTCGCGGCGGGCTCTACCACTGTGTTCTGTTCGGTAAGCCAAGGCAGGCCCAAGATGGCGTCCTCCCTCAGCTCCGGTGCTACCAAGGCAGTTGTTATGGTCTCAATGTTCCTGATGTGTACAACAATGGTGGCTTCGCCTATCGCTTGGCATTTCGTGCTCTCGGCAGCTAGCTGAATGCGCTGATTGAATTTCATCATGGTTTTAGTATTAACAAATTCTGGCCGAATGAAACTGTGTGAGGCCGCTGTGTCTACTAGCACTACAGCGGACGTTATTTATGTTTACTAAAATTTTTATTGATGGATGGTGTCGACTATGGATTTGCTGGAGTAGAGCGTGTTGTGGTGTCTGGTTGTTTACATTGACGCCGGGGTACACGGTGACGTCAGGTCCCGTGACCCCTACTGTCCGTTTCCCGACTGGAACCTGGTGTTCTTGTCCCCTTGCCTCGGCCTCGCTGGCGCTCTAGGACAGTCTTTATGCCAGTGCAACTGGTCGCCCAGGCAGAACTGACACGAGAATGGGAGTGGCTTGGAATAGTCTAGCGAGCGTCGCTGTTTCGTGTTGTCTTGCACATCACCCTTGGAATAATCACTCTCATACCTTGTGTTCCATTCGCGATGTCACTCTCCACCTGTCGCCGCTGTCCTTGGTGTTGCTAGTTGTGCAGCTGTCGTGGGCCGGTCAGCGCCGCCGCTACCATGCAGTGTCACCGGCGGCTAGAGCGTCGCTCTCCCGAACAGTGCGGTGGCCTTTATGAGCTCTTCTGGCTCGTACGTCAGTAGTGGCACTAGCGAAGCACGGAACTATGGGCGCGCGGTTTCGGCGATGGTAGTAAGCACTTGTCGTGCACTAAGGTGTGGTTGATACTTGCGCAGTAGGTGGTACTTGCGCGATGCAAACACTGACAGTGGTTCGTTCCCCTGTGGCTCCAGCGCGAGTCGGCTTTGGGCTTGTAGTGACATAAACGCTTCCCCGTATTGTGACAGGAACAGTCCCCGGAATTCGTTCCACGCCATCCCATATCGCGTCATACTCGACCACCACCTGCTGGCCTGGCCCGTCAGCTGCTTCCCGATGACTTGCGGCCATTCTTTGTCGCTAACGCCGTACCGGTGTAGGCGGCCTTCACAGTCCTCAAGGAACGCCTCCGGGTTCTCGCTCGTTAATCCCGCAAAAGTTGGTAGCGTCTGGAACTGGCGTGGCGTCGACATGGCCGGCGAGCGTGTCGCGGCCGTCTCCGTCACCTGCGGTGTCACTGGAGTGCGCCATGTGCTCGTAAATATTGGTGGCATGGACATGTTCTGAATGACTGCGACAGTTGTTCGTGGGATAGCACTGTGACTTAGGTTGCTGACCTCGGTGGTGTGGTTCTGCCAGTTCGGTGTCTCCGACGGAGGTTGTTGTGTAGCAGCGATACAGCCAAAACAGAGGAATCCTGTGCCGACTACCATCTGCTTCTCCTCGACCACGAGGCATTCCATGTGCGTGTCTTGCTCACAGTACTTACACCACAACGTAGTTCCCGCCCCCATGCGGCATCGCGGTCGTCTGCACTCACGTACTGGTGTATCAGGCATGTTGCCGCCTCCCGTCACGAACAGTGTGGAGACTCGGTACTTTGCACCGTCACTGGGTGAACGGTCTGTTGTGGCTCCGCGCGAGTCTCGCACATGTTGCACCAGAAAGGTCCCGTGTGTGCCTTCACCACTTCCGCGGCCGACAAGCATCCCTCGTGGTATTGCACGGATCACGTCATGCACGGTACGGTGCACTGTCCTGGGTGCAGACAGACTAGGCTGTCACATACTTTACGCTTTAAAATGTCACTGAAATTTGCTTCCTGTTTAGAGTTTGTTTGTTGTGCTGCGCACGTACATGCGGTTGCACACGGTGTATTCCAGTTGGCAGCTTCCCGTCTTGCCCCACACTGCGTACCCGTCCGTGCAGGTACATCATCGGATGTAGATGGCAGGGGAAAGTCGCGGTTGTCGCGGAAGATGTTATGTGGGTGCCAGTTTGATAATAGCGCCTTCATGTGGCATCTGTGGTGGGCCGGATGTTCAGGCAGAGTCTCGTAGCACTGGTCGCACATGTGGTCGGAGGCTCCATACGCGCTGTGGTATGCCATGTCGCGCTAGCGCACACTGCGCGGACGATCAGCTGGTCAGGTCACCGACCTTGGCGCGGCAGACTCCCCGCATGCGGCACGGTAGGGGGAGGTAGCTCCGGTGGCAGGTGGCCTTGGGGTTACGCTGTCCTTGGTGCGCACGCTGCCACCCCTTGGATGGAGCAATGGGGGTAAGGGGGTAGCGCGGCCTGTTGCTGCCACAAGATGGCCGCCCTCGCGTACTCTCTCCCTCTGCTTACGACAATAGCGACCACGTGGTCTCCGCGCGCGAATTTTACTGTAACTGCAACTGCGATGGTGCGTGGTTGTTAACGCCACACAAGTTGGGCGTTAATTTGACGTGAGCGGGGGTCGTGATTAAGTGTTGTTTGCCCGGTGCGCCAGCCCGTTAAGAGAGAACGGGCACTCATGAGAGCAGAGACTCTAGGTATCAGGGCCATGTGGCCGACGGCCGTGGTGTTGCAGAACACTCCCCACTCTACGTCGCTATGTTACTCACGCAGGGGAATCTTATGGCGTTCCCCATGCCCATAGCACTAAAGTAGAAAAATACACACATACACACACTATAGGTCTAGTACTGGAAGGCGGGTTGAAGGGTCGTGCCCTTATGGCCGTGAAGCGGCAAGTAATAAATACGCACCTGTAACTGGAAAAACGTATTGATTGGTAAAGCACCATGCTCCAATCATACAACACTGGTGGCGCAAATAGCGGACCCGGCCCTAAGCCCGACCGGCGGGCGATGTTGTTACGTGAAAATTCACTTCACGAGTGAAAAAGATAATTTAAGTAATGCCCCTGGGCGACGAGTTGCAGGGGTGGACGGTACACCTCCGGGCCAGCAAAGTTAAAAGAAAATGTTCCAGACGAAAAGAATGACTATTGGTACGCTACTGACTATGCAAAGTTGTGAAGGGCCCGGAGTGACTAACACGTCGACCGTCCCGGTCCGCCGCGTAATGCCAACTGGCGAGACCTTCCCGCGTGCATGACGTTGTGCCACCAAAGTGCGGGAAGCACTCGCCGAAAAACACAAAATCACTAAATTAAACAGGGGCAAAGGCCCAAAACACTCATAATAGCACAGCTTGAGGGTTAGAGTCCCAAATTTGTATAACGGGATAGTTTATTTATAACACAACACTGGCAATTACAGAACAAATAAAACGTGAAACTGTTTGGGGGAGAACGTGTGTAGATATTTGTGCGGCAAGTTGGCTGCGTGGGCGAGTCCAAGTTGTCGCGAGGCGCAGGGGTGTTTTATTGGTATTAAGGTTAAATACGAAAAAGTTGAGAGGGGGCACAGTACACATGAAACACACTTACCCCTGGCCTTTCTATATTATTGCCTGTTAAATGGCATAACTCCCCTTGACGGGAAAAGTACGGGAGGGCTTTTACACAGTGTTCAACTTTGACGTTAAATTACGTCGCTTCTCGTAAAGGGGGCATATTCCTACCATTTGCTGGCAATTCTATGGGACCGACGCACACGCTGGTGGCACCCGGCGTCGCGGGGGCGGCGTCTGGATGCCGCTACTTCGTGTGCCTACGTGGCCGGGTGCGTTCCCATATGCCGTGGCTGTACGGGCGCTCGGCCCGTGCCGTAACGGTGGCTTGATGCGCACAATGGGCTCGGAGTTGCGGAACGACCCGCGTCACAATGTAGGGCTCATTTTTTACTTTGCGTGGATTTGTGTGGGAAAGTAAATGGTTATTCACTGAAACTTTCAGGTTTAAGCTTGAGTAGTATTTTAGTTGGTAAACATAATCACAAAACTTACTGGTTACTAACAAAACATACATTGGGACAGTAGTAGGTAATTAATACTGTCACTTTATTAGTATGTGTCTGTGAAAAAGACCTCGCAGTATTTTAACTCATTATTGGTTGTGCAATAAGCACTTGCTCACCTTTTGAAATACAGTTTTTTTTATGCTGGATAGGTGTATCCTTTCTCCTGACTTTTGGATCTCTTTGGTTAGTCGTTAGGAGGCTGACCTGATGTAACTAATACTTACTCTTGGGGTAATATGTGGTTTACAGGCATGTATGTTGCGTGAGCATTTCACTCATAGGACGACTAGTCACATCAACAGACTTACCAAGTGCTGTTGTTAGTTGTGGAATATATATATATTTTTTCTAAGTTTTATGTAATTTTAATTAAATGCATTCTAGTACTTTATTAAAATGAACAGTGAGAATAAAATTGTCCCTTGCAAAATTTTATTCCACAACCAAACACAGCACTATGCAAGTCGTCTTACACAATTGATTGCGATATGAGCAAAATGCTCACACAATGTACATGCCTGCAAACCATATCTTATCTAAAGGGTAAGAATTAATTACATCCGGCCAGCCACTAGCTACTAAACATGCAAGGTTCAAAATCAGCTAAAACAAAGGGCACACTTATCCAGCAATTAAAAAACTGACAGTTTTGAGGATGAGCTCATTGTGTGACACAAAATTTAGAAGCTGTGTTTGTGGTGTAGGTCTAATGCTTTGATTCTAGTTTCAAGAAAGTAACTAAAATACACTCAAAGAAATCAACTCCAGAGTTACCGTCTAAACGAGCCTGCCAGCAAGCAAAATAAAGTACACTCAAAGAAATTAACTCCAGAATTACTGTCTAAGAGCCTGCCAGCAAGAAAAATTGAGGTTAGAATTTTTTTGGCAAAGTTTGTTTTACATTTTACACTTGCTGAAACAATACAAACAAAATTGGTTAAGCGACGCATAGATTAGAATTTGTTTGGCAAAGTTAGATTTACATTTTACACTTGCTGAAACAATACAAATAACATTATTCATACCTTATCTGCATACGATTTAGCCATCATATTTACATCCACTGGTAACACAACTATTATTTATTTATTTATTTATTTATTTATTTATTTGTGTAGGTACATTAGTCGCACACTGCCCGACTCGGAGACATCTTTACACTTGTAATTAAATTTCCTTTCCTCGCCGAAGAAATTCACTAAAGTACGATATTTATTCCTGTCGTTTTCACAAACTATAACCTTCTAACGACTTTACCATCATCTAATAAAATAAGATGAAACTCTGAAACAAAATTAGGGTAGCAATTTTCTTGTTTCAACAACAACACAGCAATTTCTCTACTGGAATTGACATTCTGCCACCTACTTGGCTGACGGATTAATTTCGACACTTCGGGCCTAGATTCCGGTAGTAATTCCGGTATCGAGTGTTCAAAAATTGCAATTTTTTATTCCGCTAGCGGAATGGCAGTATTCCTCTAGCACTAGAACCGCTGCAGCGGTCAAAATGACCGTTTTCAAAATTTCGGCAAGGATGGCAGCCACATTTTTCAACTAAGCGAAATGGGCCTTTTGGACATTTAATATTTGATGTTAGGCTAAGTATTCTACTGATTAAAAAAATTTTAGTAACTTTAATTTTTAAGATATTCTTATGAATACCTAAAACCGCGGCCTCGGTCATTTGGACCGCATATTATTCTTTTTGCTTATTTGATTACTATCTTGTTTCAGAAACCTATACTAGTTCTTGGATCATTGTATTGTTAGTGCTTGTGGTGCTATCTAACATTGACGGTGGAAACACGCAAACAATTCAGTCAGTATTCAATACATAGCAGTAGTGTTGGAGCAGTCTCCCAGTGTTGTGTAGAAAATGGCGCGGCGCCGATTGACAACCAACGAAGCTCTCAGTTATTTGGAACACTTACAGCCAGTTTCAGAGCAAGAATCCGAAGGAAGTGAACTTGATACAGCCGTTGAAACAGTAGAAAGTGATGAATATATTCCAAATAGTGTTCAGTCAAGTGGCAGTGATACAAGTGATTCAGTTTCAGATGTAATTTCATCGGAAACATATTTACATAATTCACCCCTACAAAATGCATCAGATGCTTACCGTGTATTTTCTTCAGTGTCTACATGCTATAAAAAAATTGAAAAATCAAACAGAAGAGGTAAAGGTACGGCAATGTGCAACAGTAACAAGGGCAAGAGAATCGTTCATAACCTCCAACCAATTGCAGGAGATAAAAGTTTTCCTAGTGAAAATGAAATTTTGCGTGAAATTGCCTCAAATAATTCACAAAATAATATACCTGTGCAGAACGTTTTGCCATCATCCTCCACCTGCCATGAAAGAACAATAAAAAATGTTCCGACAAGACAACAAGTAAGCAGCAAGTGTACACACATTACACCTCAACCAGTGATCTCTTTACATTCACTAGGAAAAGATGGGACAAAATGGGAAATTTTAACCACAACCCAAAGAAATCCTGGAAGGCTACCACAACAAAATGTATTGCGACAAGCACCAGGACCTACACCATATGCTAAGAGAAATGTAACAGTCACCAGTGCAGCGAGTTCGTGGCGACTTTTTATCAACGAGGCAATGTTGAAACACATAAAACTGTGCACGGAGTCAAAAGCTCGCGAGCAACTCGGGGACAA
>PNEQ01052440.1:0-35078 GCA_003012365.1 Medauroidea extradentata | reverse complement strand
CAACATTCGTAACTCGCTTGGCCGCCTGTTGTGCACCGTTGTTTTGTTTGTTGTGTTTTTTCATTGAGCACGCAGTACACTTGCTACATATTTTCTGACTTTCATTAGATCATACGTTATCTGCGATGAGTAAGCGGAAGTGTTGGTTCAACAAACTGCAAAAATGTGAGGATGATCCAGATCAACAACCACAGCAAAACATTTCTAAAGTTTCGCCCGATGGACAGCGTACGTCAGCCCAGCAAACAGTTAGCGTTTATTCTAGCAATATTACATCATTTCCTTCAACTTCATCACATTTTGAAGGTATCCCACACATGCAGAATACCGACCATTGTGATCAACCTATTAAAAGCACCAGATCAGTTTTGTGGAACTATTTTACACGAGCTGCCAAGTGCAAAACATGCAATGTTTTGGTACGTAATATCACTGACACAACTTTGAGAGAGCATCTTGTAAGTAATGAAAAGTGTCAGCAGCAGAAAAGGGTAGAAAATATTAGAGCTTTAAACCAGTGGGAATATTTTTTGCAAGTTGGCATTTGCAAAACTTGGAAGCAGGTGTTGAGTACACCTACTGGTACTACGTCTACACTTCTTAGGCATGTAGATAAGCATTCACAAGTAAAAAGTGAATATTTAAAAGCCAGCCAAAGTCTTAAGGCATCTGCTGTGAAAGATACTAGAGAACAACAAACCCTCAACACCATGTTTACCCCTTGTTTACCTTCAAACGGTGCTCGTTCAAGAGAAATTACAAAACAGATTGCTGTGATGATAGCCACAGATTATCAGCCTTTTTCAGTAGTCAATGATAAAGGCTTTAAAGATCTGGTTCACCTCCTTGAACCCAGATATGTGATGTCATCTAGACACACATTTTCACGGCGTGTCATACCCGAGCTTTACGACAGTACGAAACAAAAAGTCGAAGAAATGTTGATTGCAGACTTCAGAAAGGGCATTCATTCTGTTTCTGTCACAGTGGACTGCTGGACATCTGCTGCTCAAGATCCATATATATCACTTACGGCTCATTACATGGCCCCAGAAGTGGAATTGAGAAATGTCACATTAGAGTGCAGTTTCTTCCCTAGAAGTCACACTGGAATGAATATCAAGGCTAAAGGGGAAGGTATGCTGGACAACTGAAAAATACCTTCAACAGTGCCCATTTTTGTAGTGACTGACAATGCAAAAAATATGACTTCAGCCATACTACACACACAATGGACACACATTTCATGTGCAGATTCACTACAACTAGCTGTACATGATGCCAACAGCGCTCAGACCAGCTTGAGTCCAATGCTGAAGAAAGCCAGGTCGATTGTGGGCCACTACAACTCCAGCACTCAAGCTTTAGCCAGACTTAGATCATTTCAGAAGCAGTTGAATTTGCCCTGCTAAAAATTAAAAACGTTGGTAGCAACAAGATGGAATTCGGAGTATTATATGCTGGCCAGCCTTGTTGAGCAGCGAGCAGCAGTGTCAGCAGAACTTGCCAAGTCTGGCAAATTAGAGTGTCTGAACTTGAAGGAATGGGATATTGCAATTGGGCTTGTTGAAATCCTCCGCCCAATTGAAGAAGCCACCCAAGAACTTTGTAAGGAAGGTAGTCCAACTCTGTCAATGATGATCCCAATCATTAGCAGTGTTCTAAGTACATTACAAGACTTGACAACTCCAGAAAGGTCTGGGTTTGGTGTTGTTTATGGAAAAAATTTGATTAAAGCAGTTATGTGCCGTTTTCTATCGTTCTGCACAAACAATGAATACCTCCTTGCCATGATGTTGGAACCGAGGTTTAAGGGTCTGATTTTGGAAGAATGTGAGCTACAGCACAGCAAAGCAATGCTTCTGAAAGAACTTAAGCTGCAGGTTACAGAAGATGACACACAATCATCATCCCCTCCATCACCCAAAGTGCTTCCCGAAGCAAAGCAATATTCTTTCTGGAAGGCATTTGAAAAATGTTTCAGCCAGTAATAGTACAAGTATGTATGCTTCCAACTCATTAGAGAATGAGATTGACAAATACATCAAGATGCCAACAACTACAAGAACAGAAAATCCTTGCACCTGGTGGAGACAAAATTCAGACAATTTTCCACATTTGTTTGTTGCTGCTAAAAAGTTCTTAGCCATTTATGCTACATCTGCGAGCAGTGAGAAACTGTTCTCAAAAGCTGGAAGTGTTGTCACATCTAGAAGAGGATCACTTAGTGCTGCCCATGTAGCAAGACTTGTTTTCCTTCGTGACAACTTGAATTTATAGGCTTTTATGATTATGTAGTGTATACAAACTTTACTTTTAAAAGTTACGCTAGAGTTAAATAAAAAAAAACTTAAAAAAGGAAATATAATCCCCATATTTTTTTCTTATTTTATGTATAGTGTGGTTATTTCTTTGTAGCAACTTAGTTCCAAAAATATTATTTCATCGGTTCGTTTGAGTTCGAAAGAATATTTTTTACATTAGGTTCGGTTCAGTTCAGTTTGAATTTTTTTTTGCCTTAGTTCGGTTCGGTTCGAAACATGAAAACAGAGGTTCGCTCAGCACTAAAAAATAACGTGTATTGCAGGAAAAGCAAAAGAAAGCATAGGATTCTTTCCCTCGTAGTTCGTAGTTGCCAGACAACAATAGACTTCACACCAACTAGCACGTCGTTAGTGTTAGTGAAGCTGAAGGTAAGATAGCTTTCTTTGTGAGAGAACACTGCTCAATACTTTTCAGTGACCACATCACAGAACTTAGTAAGAGCACATCACAGAATTTTGTAAGAGTGCTTTTTCAGATAGCAAAATGTCTGCAGTTAGTATGTATTGTACTTACTAAATGCACAAACATAATAAGAAATGTCAAGTAAACAACGAAAATATGTAAAGGCGGGAAAAGGCTGTTAGGCTACTAATTACTATAAAAAGTAGATAGGAGTGTACAAGTACTTACAGAGCTGTACTGCACGTAGAGGAACATATAACACACTTAAGGACAACACACATTATGCGCGGATGCGCAGTCGCAACATTTCGCTGGCTAAGCCAGCTTCAAGCTTCACCGCCCGATGAAGCTGGCTTAGCCAGCAAAACGTCGCGACCGCCCATACGCGCAAAATGTGTATTGTCCTTAAGTGTGTTACATGTTCCTCTACGTGCAGTACAGCTCTGTAAGTACTTGTACACTCCTATCTACATTTTGTAGTAAATAATAAGAAATGTGTTAGCATCATATTTCATTCAAAATTTACTTGATATCATTGGTGGCAGTAAATTCAGCTTGATTGTTGATGAATCAACTGTTATTTCAGTGATGAAACTTCTTACTACTGTTGTGCGGTATTTAAGTTGAACTCTCGGCAAAGTGGTATCCAAATTTCTCTGTATTATCAAGCTGAAATCTGGGATCCAGACAAATGGCATTAAAGAGTTGTTGTTGTTGGTAAACAAATTAAATCCAAAGAATTTGATTGGATTAGGAACTGAAAATGCTAGTATTATGACCTGTGTTAATAGGTAATGGCATAATTGTGCATCTTAAAGAGGGAATTCAAAATCCTCACATAGTTTTGTTTTGATGTGTGTAACTCTTTGCAGCTGTCAGCAAGCCACGCATAAGAGGAATCACTACTGAGACATTTGGACTTCTTAATCAATACTGGTTTTCTCATTCAACTGTTCGGCAAGTTGCTTAAGATGATCTGTATAACGTCAACAATTGTGATGCTCCACTCATACAATAGGTAAGTAATACAGGTTGGACATCAACTGAGCCAGTTGTCAGCCAAAATCTTAATCAGTGGGATGAACTGATGTTACATTTTGATTTGTCAAGACATAAAGAAAAATTTTACACAGTTCAAGTGTCCTTCTCACTGTAAAAAGACGTCCACAAAACTGTTTGTTTCTTCTTTACTTGAGAATAATTTTGGTTACAATCCATTAGACAAACTAGCTATTTGTGTCAGGGAATGCAGACCCAACGAGTTACTGAATGATCTAATTCAGTTGATAGTATCAGTGAACAGGTGTGTTTTGAGTCCTACTGCAAACATTGACCCACTTACCACGTATATTTAAGGCCACTTGGATCCAAGTCCTTACCTAGGTTTTGAGTTAAAGTCATCTGTAAAAACTCTCAGCATTGAACCTCTGCCAAATGTGTATAACATATACCAAAAAAATTGCTGAAGAATTACGCTCACATCTACCTCAAAATTTCACTCTTCAGATGATGACAAACAGGTGTGTTTTCTGCAGGCGAGACCTTGAAGTTTTAAAACTGCCCATAGTTGACAATGCCTTGGAACTTGTTTCACCTGTATTGGTACATTGGAGAAACATTACACAGCAAGAGTGGGATCATGTCAAAAATATCATACATTTTTGGGTTGAAGTAAGCAAATACAAAAATGTGTGTGATAAAACTCCTTTTCATGAACTGACATTACTTGCATGTTCTGTATTAAACCTACCATATTCAAATACAAGTGTTGAACAAGTGTTTAGCCAGATGAGCATTGTCAAAACAAAATCAAGAAATAGGACGGCATTGAAAACTTTGAACTTAATCCTGCATGTGTGTTTTGAACTAAAAAGGAACAATAAGTGCTGCTTCCTACTAACTTCTCCATATTGTTCTGAAAAAGATCAGGATGAAAACTACCTACAGCCACGGCGCCACGAGCTATACGCACGGCACAGGGTGTAGCTGGCTGTAATGCCGGTGTTGAGTATATTTACATAAAAGCTACAAATTGATGTTATCGTGTACATACTTATATTTCCTTTGTAATAAATGCTTCCAGCAGTCTGTAATTACTGGTAAATTCCATTTTTCCAAGCCTCATTTTTCATCAATAACCTTGATTTACGTGTATGACCCCCACCCTAACTTTTAATTTGGTTTTTTTTTTTTGGAAAAAATGTGCAGGTGGTACATGAATAAATACGGTAATCATAGCATCTCGCAGCTATTGCAAAAAATATCCCTGTGACCAGCTTCTAAAGGCTATATTTAAAAATTACACAAACCGACTAAACAGATTTAGTTGGGCATTGTAGGTTAGTTTTGTTTTATGCATGTTCACACACACACACACACACACACAAGATGCCATTGTGTAATTACTGGCAACAAAGTTTACTAATTCTCTTTCACGGTTTCATAAAAGTACACTAGCAATTAACAAAGTTTCAATTTGAAAGTTCGTAACATTTATGTACTACATTATGACCTCAGAAGATGTACTTTCACATTTTAAAAGTTATCATAACCCATCGTTTTGCTAATACTAAATATGTGACCGTAAAAATACCAAACAATCAATACTGTCACAATAACTACAATAATACCAAGTTCTCGCACTGCAGAAAACGCATTTACAAAACACCAACACAAATGCATGCCTTTGTATTTACAGGTAAAAAAAACTTTCAAAATGGCTTCTTCCACTTCACATTGTCGTCGTACCAGGCCACAGGCCAGGTGGAGTTGCACCTGGTCGCGGCAGGTGTTCGCAGAGTGTGTCAGTGGCAGGTGTGCGCTGGTTGGTAATGGCAGATGTGCGATACTTAAGTGTGTGTGGTGGATCAGTGACAGTGGCAGGGCATGTGAGAACTTGACACTAACGTGTGACACCTGCCACCCCGGCCATCTGCCAGTGCAGGACACATGGCTTTGCTGCCCCCCTCCCTCTACCAGTGCATGAAGAAGGAGTCTGGAAGCAGCGGCCGCGGCGGACGGAACAAGAGAGACGTGGTGTGCTTCGGGACTCTGATTCGTCCAGCAAGAATCGTAACATGCGTGTGGAACTATCCGGCCCAGTGTTTAACTTTGTTTCGCTATTGGAACTGGCTAGCTTAAGGCCCTAGGGTATGGGGGTGTGGACCGTCCCATAAGTGTCCATGTAAGGTGTGGTTTTCTCCAGATCCTCCCTGCTTTTCCCGATCCGCAGCTGTTTAGACTCGCCAGGTGAGAGAGGGGCACGCCGGCACGAACAGACCACGACCCATCGAGCCTCATGTTCCCGGCTTCACGCTTAACCGGGTGGCGCCCAGAGAATTCCGACGCAGCTCCATTCCTACCTCACTCTCACCGGACACGGCGTCAACATACACACAGTGAAACCATTTTCAAATACATGGTTTTCCACCATTCCACGAAAATGAGCTATTTACAAGCCTTTTTATATTTAAAAACTGAGTATAGTGTGCAGAACTTAGGTAACTAACAATCTGGTCGGTTTGAGTAAGCTCTGATTATGTTCTTGTGATATATCCAGAGATTAGAGAAACATACACATGGAGCATAACATATGTCTTAGGGGAAAGGGTATGGGGCCCTAAGACGGATATTTTGGGGACTGAAAAATGTTGTTTATTACCATAGGAATGTGTATAATGTGGCTATAGCTTGAACAACCATAACCTCAATTTTCAATACACATACAAGGACAGCTGGTTGCATTCCGCCATATTGCTAACTGAATAAACAAAGTGGGCTTGGCCTCAGCATATACTGCTAATGGATACAACGGAAATGTGATGACATAGCTGTAAATGTTGTACATTAGTTTCCAAAACTCAGGTTCTCTCTCCTTAATATTTTCTTTTGTAGCCCTACAATATATACAACAGTACAATAAATCTTGCACAACTCTCTATTTATAATCTAACTGCTTCACGGCCAGCCTTGCAGTGTCACCAACAACTGCAATCTCTACAGGAAATTATTGGAGGGCGCAGTGTGAATTTATTTAAGAAACTTGCATAAAAAAAACATTAAGACAAAATTCCAGAACTTTTCACAATATCCATGACTTTTCCCTGACTTCACTGACTTATCCCTGTTTTCTATACTTGTGGTAACAATGTAGACGTCTTAAGAATAAAATTATAGCACGTAAAGATACTCATCACCTCTCTCCAAGCTCAATAAAGCATACCACAGAAGTGCAGCTGAATTTTTCAGTGAGCATGAATTATACCAGCCTTGTGACTAGTCTCAAAAATATACAGTAGAACCCTGAATTTACAAGTACTGAATTTTACAAAACACTGATTTTACAATGCCATCTTCAGGAATCATAAAAAAAATCACGATTAAAACTGATTATAAATAAGTTCCTGCATCTTTAAAGATGCAGGTGTAACAGGCAAAGCAATAGACTGAATATCGCAGAATAATGGTCTTGTACACCCCCATCTTCCATCCCTTTTCCTTTCCAAACCAATTGCCAGTTAGCACTCCTCTTTATCACATCCGGTGCCTGGCGACAGTAACGCAAGCACAGCAACAAGTCCAACAACAACCAATGACTGAGCAAGTTACACACTCTCTACAACTTCACCCTTTTATCTACTAGTCCCAACTGAGCCACACACACAGCTGCTGCTACACACAAGCGACCTTCACCCTTCTCTCTCCTGACCCAGCGGCTGTATGCTCCTGAGCTTGCCCTGTCTGCTGTGCGCAGGCATGTTTAAAAATAGCGTGTGTACAAAAACTGAGTATTTGTTGCAACGAACAGGCTGCCAAACCAAGTAACACTGTGCATATATTTCATCTCCCACCATGAAAAAAAGCTACAGCGCAAATTACACAATGGTGCAAATTATGCACGTAATTACGGGATATGCTATTTAAAATGTGTTTGTTTCCTTATTATTTGCATTACATCAAAAAACAATACAGGAAATATACATTAAACTCAAGTCTTCAGTCAGCATAATGCAATGGCAATGGCCAAGTTAGTAAACTGTCAGTTGAAGGCTTCCATTCGAGGTACTTTTAACAGGATTTGTGTTCCAACCCACGTATACATCCTCGTGTACTTACACATAAAATTAGACCTGTTATCGTTACACACATGTGCATGGCCAGATGTCTACAACTAAGTTGTATGAATGCACAGTATAACATATTTAATTATGTTAATGAAGTTATTTGTAAACATATATGACTGTATGATAAACATAAAAGCAACGTAATCCCACTGGTTTATAAAGACATGACTGCTCATGTGTTAGCCAAATGCTCATAGCATGACAACAGATGGGTTAACAGCTTACCTTCGCCTTCCTCAAGCTTGCAAACCACTAGGCTTTCATCGATGACCATCTCATTCTCCACTTCTTCTTCACTTTCCCCAGACATAACTTCTGTTTTAACGACCACTGAGCCTGCTTCAGATGTGACAACCGCTGAATCAGCTTTGGTTTTGAGGACAGGGTTTGCTTCAGTTTTGTAGACCAGAGAGTCTGCTGCGACTGGTTGGAACTCGTCACGACAGCCATCATCCGCCTGCGATATACATTAATAGTGTTACCAACAGCATGTAGTCCAAAATAGAATACAATCAAGTGACTGAGAATTTATAAGATTAGTTGCTGCAACTATACAATTTTATGATTAGAACTGTAAAGTTAATAGTGAGATAAAACACTTAACATACAGGAACCAATGTAGAATATAAATGGTTCTAATAATACTGACTGTACAAGTTGTACCAGCGCAGAAAAGGCACACATGTATTTAACTTTTTTTCTTTCTTTAACTTATTTATTCATTTGAGAGACAATTGTTTGTGTAACTGAATACTGCAATTTGTAAACTCATATGACTGTAATATTTTTTAATTGTTTAATAAAAATAGTCCCTCTCAACAACAGGAAATTTTAATTTATATGTTAAGTCTTTATAACTATACATAAATGTTTATAACTGAATAGCAGTCACTGACTTTTTTTGCATCTATTTTGTCAGGCACATACATTCATAACGTTCATTAGATACTTGATCTTTGGACCTCTCAAATGCCTACAAAAGTCTTATTCACAGCCCACAATTTCAAAAGATATAGGCCTATATCAAAATAATTTTTAAAAAAAGTAAAAAGTTTTCAACTTTACTTAAAGAGGACATTTTTGTACAAAAGGTAATTTTTTGTGTTTGAAATGGAGTACAGAGGTTTCATTTATGCGTTCAAGCCTTTAAACAATGATTCTACAGTTGTATTATTAGTGGACATTATTTAACACCAAATACAAACTTCTACTTTTGTGTTTTAAGTAGCCAGGTGACATTTTTGGAATTACAGCAGTCTGGAATAGCAATTTCCAGCCATTTCGAGGGGCCCCAAAATTATACTTCTGATATGTGAATATGCTGAACTTTTAAAATTATACCATATAATAACAGTTTTAAATTGCATTCTTTTCATGCATTAAAAAAATTATTGGAGATAAATTTAGCTATTCTCAGTAAAAAAAACTAATTGTGAGAATGTTGTTTCTGATTTCATTTAATATGTACTATCCTGTAGAAGGTGAGCAAGAAATTTGTTATCTTTTACAACATTTTCATACTAATGTTGTAATGTTAAGCAAGATATACATTGAGTCTTATCAAAATGTGTAATGTCTAGCAGCAGGCTAAGGGTTAGGAAAACACTTGCTTGCGGTAAGATTATCAGTAAGTTAAGTGGATTTAAGATGGCAAGAAATAGAACAACTCAAAGAAAAGACTGTATCGCTACGCCAAAAAAAAAAAAAAAATGCAGACCATCCTAGAGCACAGACAATGGTGGGATGTAATTGAGCTCCGTTATTCTAACATACCATACAAAGACCAAACACCCAAGCAAGCTCTAAGAGACAAGGATGAGTTGACTCATTACAAACATAAACGGAAAGGAGACAGAGGGGTACATGTTCTGGTAGGAACCTGTTAGACAGACAGGTTATTTCACCATGGAGAGTTCCCTCCATCTCGAAATGTCATCTAGAGATTACTGCATTAATCCCAGGACTAGGGAACTACAAGCCTGCCGCACCATTATCCCAAGTTCAGATGATTTCCTGATGTGGCAGAGCCATTAAGCAAGGTTGCCATCCAACTGGGCTTCCAAAAAAATTATATTTTATGGCCTAAGAGAACAACACAAGGGTCCATTTAGAGACATACCATTCTTTCATCCACTATTTAATTTTACTGTAGCATTGAAATTAAATTTTACTAATCGATTGCATACATACATTTACAGGAGGTAAAAAGATTATAGTATAATATATAGTTTAATTATAATAAAGAAGACATCGCTAACTAATGTCATAGGGCAGAGTTTCTAATTTTCTTTCCCCTAGTTTGGTGGTTAGTGCAGTTTTTGAAGTGCCGAAAAGTACAGGCAACATATGCTCGTAAAAGGAGACGTTACCACAGGCAGAGGGAACCTTGACTCCCTACCAATATTGTTTATTTTAAATGGCAGATCATGTTATACAGGAGGGCCATTTTCACACACGTGTAGAGGGAACTGCAGGAAGAGGTGCACAAGAGGTGGGATCATGTTTGAGGAAATACATTTTAGAAAAATTTGGAAACGTAGAATAATTAATTCATTAACTCTGATGCTTAAGCACATCTTAAGCTGTCACCAAACTCTACAGAAAATCACTCTGAGGTTCCTCATTCCAGACCACTCCTTTCCCCCAAACGATTCGGAATATGGGTATGTTGAATGCAACAACAAACTCACCAAAGAGTATATATACTGATGATTACATTAACATCATGAAACACTGCCGATGTAAGAACCCTTTTACTGTTACGAAAATGACAAACTGTGATTTTATTAGTACTATACTCCATTATTGGAAATGGACATCACCAACTGAAAAGAAAATATTAATGGAGAGAAGGTACGATGGCTGAAATTGATGGAAGTTGAGGTGCACGAAAATATGTCTCTTACACTTTTTGTGAAAAACACCTTCGCAAGACCAGTGAAAAAATTAACATCACTAAGAAAACATGCAGTAGGCCGACAAGATAGACATCTTCTCGGTTGTTTTCCGAAGACTTGCCTCTCTTATGGCCAGATGAAAAGTGTAGGCCTATCTTTGTACCTACGTCGAAAGCCCTTATGGACTTAATCCCATCACATGCAAAAAGTTTCTATAGAACATTTACTTTGTAATGGACAATATAGAAATGGAAATGAAGTTCATGTTATGAGTAAGTCATATTCTTCAACTTTTATTACTTTATGTTTTTATGTTAGTTATGAAAACCATGGTCTTATGAATAGCCTAGATTTTTTCATGTAACTTTCATTGAATATAAACATGTAAAGTATACGTGGGTTTTTTGTTTAAATTTCTGCGTCTTCAAATTATATTGGTTTTGTATCGAACAGGTTTTGGACACAACAAAATAAGAATGTACAGTTTCACATTACCAGGCTATCCATCATTCCTTTAAAAAGCATAAAGAAACCAACCACCATTTTAAAATATATTTTCAATTTTGGAATGAATACATAATTATTGTGGTGTTATTTTGTTTATAAAAAACCTAACATGTTTACCACATGTTTTGGTAATAACTGTCTGAACCACTCACTTAATAAACTAGGAATTATTAAAGACTTTGAGCCTATTATCTCAGTTTGGGGTAGTGGTGCTTAGCTCCTTTATGTATAAAGATGTCCAATTGTAAAGTAGCCTGTATACAAGTAAAGAGCACTGTCTAACTGAGTCAGAGTTTGTTATTGGGTAGTTTTCAGTCTCAGACACCTACCACGTTTATGACGGCCTGAGAAATAGTTCACAAACACTACTGTGAGTGAATCATACTGGACGAAGCTGCTGGTCGGCAGGTTTTTTTTGTGATCTCCTGTTTCCCCTACACCTTCACTTTGGCACTGCTCCATACTCACATGTCACCCCCAACCAGCGCTAAAGACCTACATGATAAGTGCTGACCAAAATATCTTCACTTCACTTCTTCCGTGAATGATACCGGAGTACAGCCCTCATAACATAAATAGATTTTGAACGGACTTACAAAGTGCATAAATCAGCAAAGGTTATGAGAAGCACTGGGAAATCTGGTAACTGCCCCAACACAAGAACATCAAGTTACCTTATTAATGTACCGAGTTTCATGAAATCCGCTGAGGAACAGTTCTTCAGAAATCTAGTACGACTGTAATCAAAATATGTTGGAATGACCTCCATTTTTTTTTAGTAAAAACACTGCATGAATAAATGACATAAAAGTTAAGTCACCTTACTATGTACTACATGTGCACAACTTTTTACGACATTCTGAAAAATTCGTGTACAGAATTTAATGCAATTCTAAAGTATGGTGAAGATATATAGTACTGCATGTTCAAAAAATGTTAAAATGGTCTCCATTTTCTAAATGTGAACACTGCATGAACAAAGTATACAAAAGTCAAGTCAGGTTACTACGTACTTTAATATCTATGTACCACATTTGATGAAATTTGGTCAACTGGTTCAAAAGGTTTTTAGGAAAAGGAAGGCTGAGTGGGGAGGGGGGATCACACACACAAAGACAGGAAGGTGATCTCATCGCCATAAATTTTCCTTCAGAACATACACTTAAAATAATAACACTGGTATGTCAAGTTTTATTACCAAACTTGACGTGAAAAAAATCATTAAATCTCGACTACGTATATTTCACAACAAGCATACCATAAGCTCTTCTGTAACTTCCTGTTTTATTTCTGGGAAAACTATTTCTTGGAAGGGACGAGCTGTTTCAGTCTCCGCACTCTTATCTTCCTGCTCACCGTCTGCCTCCTAAAAATATAAATTACAGCACAAATACAAAAACTGAAGCAATATACCACTACATTCTTTTAATGCCAAAATTAAATATGGGCCATTACACCACTTCAACATAATATTTAATAAACTGGCTGCCCTATTAATTTTTAAGATTCCAAGTTTTAATGTCTAAAGTTAGCACTCAGAAAGCCAACATTTTTTTAAACTTCAAGATTTTTACAAAGTTTTAAGACTTTCCAAAAAGTTTAGCAAACTCAAAACATTTGGAAATTTCCTATGAACACACTAATTCTGTGTTCAGTTTAAATGGTAATAATTTTGATTTAGTCAGTTGTGAATGGTGTAATGCATAAACTACTTGCAAGTATCATATGTTGAAAGATTTTCAGCTTTGAGAGCTTCACAAAAATACTTTGGTCTTATTTCCTGTTGTTATAAATATTGGCTTTATAAGACTAAAATACTTCTTGTAGAATTGTTTCAAAAGCTTAGAACTATTAAACATGTTTTATTCAAACCTAACAATGGATGCAGAGATGGCTGATGTATTTACACCTTACATCTTATCCCCTATGATTATTTTGAAATTTCACATAATATCAAAGTTAACATATAAGACTTTTAAACTATCCACAAAAATTAACATGTATATTTGCTGTGAACTAGCAACTAGTGTGACTGATATTATCTGTAGCATCAGTGTGCAGTAAAATAAAAATATTTTGTCAATGCTAAAACAATCAGTTTCTATTGCTGGACATTAATTTATCTGCAGAAGGTCACTGGTATAGTCTGCGCTGTTTTGTTTTGTTAGACGGCAAGCTCTGGCGGCATCTTGCGGGTTAGGCGATGAAAAAAGGTGGGTTCCTTCTTCTTTGAGGGATCATATGAGAAACAAGTGGCCGCTCCACCAGAGCACGTTTGACATGGACTTATGCTGCACTGTTTCACAATCCAGACAGTCAAGTGTGCTTTGACAGTAACTTGGTGCAGTTGTGATAGATGCACACTTGTCTGCCAGAATACATATATGAGTGATTGCTGAGCAGAAGCATTTTAACCCCAGTACCTGGCTTCAATGCGAGCATGGTGTTAACACCTGCATTTAAAACATTTATCAGTCAATGTTTCAGCTGTTGATTTGTCTGCCAACTACTCCAGGAATGCCTTTACTACATAAGCCTGGGTATGCATCTGACTGTGGTGAGTGTTACAATTTCACTATGAATTACAGTTGCTGTCGCGATTAAAAAGATGCACTGAATTTTGCTGCGAAATTTCATGGAACTTTGTGTCTCTCTTAATATATGTGAACAGAATTGTCATTTAACTGTAATGTGGTGAACTTTGCAGTGAACTTTTCGTGGAACGTTCAGTGTCTCTTCGTGTGTGTGTGTGTGAGTGTACAAAGATGTTATTAAACTGTGTAATTTCTGAAAACGTGTTTCACTTCTGTCACAACTCAACTGCTGTAATAAATGGTCATTAGGAAAAACTGTTACAATAAGGGAAGTAATATAATACCTAGAGTTATAAATATGTTTAATGTAACCATGGCTTAATTGGCTATAGTTGTTCTTCATAAAGTAAAAATTAATTATTAAAAATGTTACACAAACATCAATGCCATGGAATAGGTTAGGTCTCCAATTAAGAATCTGTTTTGTTTCAGCCAAGCATAATATCTGTGAATTGTAACTTACATACACATATTTTTACAGATGAAGGTACAGGACAGAAAAGAACGTGTACGTAAGTGGGAAAAGAAGTTGAAAGCTGATCCAGATAAATGGAACGAGCACCTGAGTAAAGAGCGTGAACAAGACAAGGCAAGACAAATAAAAAACAAGGATATTGTCTGTAACAAGAAAAGGAAATTGAAAATAAAATGTTTGAAGAACACAAAACGCAACAGAAACACAGGCAACGAAATAGAAAAAGGAAGTGGAAAACATGATGTTACTATCACCCCCTCTAGGTTTGCTATCGATGTCCGCAAACTTTGCGCAAAGCAGAAGGGAAAGATGTCGCTTATAAAAAGTACAACAAAACAAAGAATGGTATCAAACTAATTTATATTCACGGTTCTTCTGCAATATTGAAAAAATGAAATGAAATAATTCTATTACAGAGGAAATAAAAAATTAAGAAGTTTCATTTTAATTGAGAAAGAAATGCACGTGCTTTGCTCATCAAAACCACTGCACAATGTGTCTGTCGTTACAATGCTAACTTCCACTTCTTTTTGGGATCACTTTAAGTGTTTACATTGTTTCCCCCAAAACATTCAATGATTTTTTTAAAGCAATCTGTTGTGACATTCAGAAGGAGACAGACATATACGACAGAATATTGTAATGCATGTAAAGCTATAATGAAGATATTTTGCAAACACAAATAGATGTAGATAAAACAGTTATGTTTAAACAGTGGTGTGATGATGATGGCTATTTGAAAATAACTGAAAGTGAAGGCACAGTTTTGGATCTACTGTATCGTATGTAAAAAGTAAATACTGTCCAGTACCTCTACTTTGTATTAAGAGCCCATCCCAATTCTTTGCGGAACAAAAAAAGAATACTTCCATATATATTTTTTCACTTACTCAAACAGGCTTAAATAACGGTTTTACATTAACTATTGTGAAGTTGTTATATTATTATGAATAATGCTGATTATAATAAATTGGTATGACATGATATGTGTTTTAAACGAAAATCCAATCTGTTTACAAAATTTACTTAGTAATGATGTACAGAGTCACACCTGTAACATTCGATGTCACACCCAAAACAACACAACAAAATTTATTGTAAAAAAAAAAAGGAACAACTTCATGAAAATTTACATCCAGTAAAATAAATTACCATGTTTTATATTGACCACACATTCTTCCAAATTTCAACAAGAATTCAACATAAACATGTAATTTTGTACTCAGGTTTCCAAAACATGTCACACCCATAACATAGATTCAAATGTCTATAAAAAAATTGTATTTTTTTTAAAGAATGAAAATGTAGTAAGTTAAATTAGTTCATGAGCTCTAGTGTTTGTTCATCCTACACCTGGAATACATTAGGCTCGTTATATTTTAATACATTAGCTGACAAATATTTGTTTTACGTGAAAAATGTCATCAAAATATCACACCCATATGCATGGAATGGCCCATAATAAATTTAGCCAGAGGCAAATTAAGCCTTGGGAATGAATGTAATTTTAAAATTATTAAGTCCAATTGTCTTTCTCACGTATTTTATAACACGTGTATTATGATAATGAGTGTTAACTGAATTTTCTGGACTATATTTGTGGCAATCTAAATAAATGAAAGTAAATAATTCTTTCTTATCGGTAAATGTTTTTCAACCTAGTGCCCGTACATGTAAATAATTACTGGTCTTAATTTTTGGTATTCATTAATAGTCCAGCCTTTTCATTGCAATTTTTTGTGTATGTCTCCGCCCTACCGAACAACATGTTGGGAGTTGCAGTTTTCAGAGGTTATATTATTTTGTGCAAGATGATGTCACCAAACAGGAATTTAAAATTACTGTCTGAAGTGGCAGTGTACACAATATAGCAAAATATTGTGTGGATAGAGCTCAAAACAATGCAGAGAACAAAAAAGATGTGATTATTGATAATTTCAGTAAGGTAAGAGGTCCGTCTATCGTCACTAACTCTCTTATCGTCATTTCGAAAACCAATGCCTATAATAAGAGTAAAAGAGTAAAGTCTGGCACACCGAACAATGCATTGAGTGCAACAAACTTCACTTGTTCGTTCTTGCCTCACCAATTTTGGAACGCACCCATAAACAAACAGTGACATCAGTGAGTTTACATCTGTATGTAAGTCGCAGAAAAAACTAGCGTGGTTACATCGCTTTTGCTAAGCAGGTAAGTGACAAAAACACTAAATTATAATTCTGAAAGTGGTCCTATTGTAACAATTCTTGTTTTGTATTAAAGTAGAAGTGTAAGGCATTATATTTATCTATAACTAGTTGTACACATGGGTCATTCCATGAAACATGACACAAACATAAAAAAAAACTGAAATATTTAAAATGAGTTGTAATGTGCATGTATGTATTGCCTAAGAACCATTCTACTATTAGTGCAAAATTAAAATAGAATTTTTCATTCAACATATTTTTTTTAATGTTAAACATAAATGCTAACAATACTGTTGACAGAAAGAGAAAAATACATCTCGTGTTTTGGTTGCCCTGATCATATTAATGATTGAGTTCTCCATATTGTTTTGTGTTAGATGTACTGTACATACACATGTTGTAGTATTTTTGGTGGCATTTTGGAGCATATCAGGTAAACATATATAGCATAGCACAATCTAAAAATATGTAGGGGCCTAATGATTTTCTGTCACACATGCAACACAAAACATGGTTAAATTAGGTTTCACAAAGTACAGACTGACATGTCAATGTGAAACTGTCTCAGAAGTCAGGTATGCTGCATGCCCTAAACTTTACTATGATAAAGTTTTTCTGTAATATTTATATTTTTACCTGAAATAAGTGTTGCATGTCTGATATCATAATATGTATGCCTTGTAAACTTGGCACACCAATAACACCAAAGAGATACAATTTGGTTTAATTCAAAGTAAGACCTAACCTAAAAATGAAAAAATTTGTAACTGGGGAGATTACCCTTGACAAAAGTGTTTATTTGAACAAATTTAAACTTAAATTAACCATTTTTACAAATACATTTGTGTGTTCTACCACGCCAAATCGAACAAACAAATTATTTGAAGTTAATGTAATACGATTTGGTATCGTTGCAGACAATGTCATCTATGAAGAGGTCACAGGCTTTTAGAGAGAGGCTTAAACAAGATCCAGTGAATTATGAAACATACTTAAGAAAAGAACGTGAAAGATTTAAACTACGAAGGGAGCAACAAAAACTTGTACAAACTGATAAGGAGTTAAAGCTAAAGAGAAAGCAAGATAGAATAAGGCAGATGCGGCACAGAGAAAAGAAAAAATTACAAACTGTTAAGTGTGATGTATCACCATAAAAGAGTTCATATAGGAGTAGCAGATCCCTCGGGAAAGCAGTCTGTAAATTGAAGCGAGTTTTATCACACAGCCCTGGAAAATGTAAAGCAGTAGTAGTGAAATTGTTAGTTGACGAATTACCAGCATATGGGAAAAGATTGAACCTGCTACAAAAAATTAAAAAAGAATGTTGCCAGAGAATCAATGATGAAACCAAAGCTCAAGTGCTGCAGTATTATCTGCGGGATGATATAAGCACAACTGAACCAGGAAGGAAAGACAAATGCACTGTTAAGAATGTTGTGACTGGTAAGAAAGATGTTGTATGGAAACGAACAATGATGATGACTATTTCTGAAGCTTATGAAGAATTTGAGAAAGAATATCCAGATTGTGTAATAAAGAAATCCAAATTTTTTGAGCTTCGACCACAATTTGTATTTCCCGTTTCTACTACGACTCATAACGTGTGTGTATGTCGTTACCATGCAAACATGCAGTTTTTGGTGGAAAGCTTAGGAAAAGAAGTTGATGCTTTTCCACATAGTACACATGATTTACTAGCTACCCTTGTCTGTGATATTGAAAGTTTTGATTGTGTGTCAGATAGATGTGAGAAATGTAAGTTAACATGCAATTCTGTCAGAGACATTATATGTCAATATGATGAAGAAATCTTGACCAATGAAATCAAATGGAAGCAGTGGACAGATGTGGAAGGACATCCCCAAATTGTTTCAGAAATTGGAACAGTATTAGACTGTGTGAAGAAAATACAAATGCAGATGACCGCATTCAAGCTATATCAATATGTGAAAAGGAAACAGTCAAAACACTTTAAAGATGCAAAGAAAAATTTCTCAACTCATGACGGAGTATTCCAGATTGATTTTGCAGAAAATTACACAGCTGTGAGTCAGGATGAAATACAAAGTGCTCACTGGAGCCAACGTCAAACCACCATTTTTACTGCTGTTGTCTCGTTGAAATGTCAAAAGATCTACAACTATGCCATTATAAGTGACGATTTGTCTTACAGCAAATATTCTGTTTATTCATTCATTAAAACTATTCTCGAAGACTTGAAGCAAAAAGAGCAGAATATTCATCATGTGAAGATCTTCTCTGATGGCTGTGCTACACAGTTCAAGAACCGTTTCACATTAGTAAACCTACATTATTTTCAGACTTACTTCAACATTTCGGCTGACTGGAATTTTTTTGGCACATCCCATTGCAAAGGAGCTGTTGACGGTGTTGGGGGAACTTTGAAAAGAACTATTTGGCGTATGGTAAAATCACGACAAGAGATAATCAATTCGCCTTACAAATTTTTTCAATGTGCAGAGCATAATGTTAACGGTGTAACAGTGCTCTTTGCATATGCAGAAGAAGTGAATTTATCATCATCGCTCCTAAATGATCGCTGGAAGGAAATACAACCAATTCCACACCTACAAAAAATGCACTTTGTCAAGCCTATTAAAAAAGGTGTGGTGGAAGTATCTGCAACCTTTGAACAAAAAAATTTGACAACGGTTGTGTTTTACCCAGAAGAAAAAGGTGACGACTACAAAGATGATGAAAACGAAGATGGCATAGGAGATTACAGTAGTGAAGAGGGTGCAGATTTCGAAGAAGATGGTGAAGGAGCTGCTCAAGATGAAGTAAAGTTCAGGTCTTCTTGCCGAAAAGAGAACAAGAATAGTATCGAACCTGAGGACTTTGTATTAGTTTCTTTAACAGCCATAGGAAAGTTAAGCAGGAAACGAGACTATTTTGCTATTGTGATGGAAAAAGAAAGTAATCAAGTTTTACTCAAGTACATGCACCCCAATGGGAAGAGAACTAGGGTATGGCCAGCAAATGAGGACATTTCTTGGGAAGACATTTCAGTGATACTGAAGAAAGTGAATTCACCTACATTGCTTAATAATAGGGGTCAATTTTCATTTACATAATTGGTACATTTCTTGCTATATTTTAATTTAGATACTTGTTTGCTATTATTATTTTTATTAAAATGGGCAACTATTAATTTTACATTGCAACATAACATGTCTATGTTAAATTGCAGCAGATTATTATGTATAGTGTGCATGTGTCTCAAAGTGTCATGCACGCAACAGTCACGCATGCAACAGTCACGCACGCAACAGTCACGGACGCAACATTTTCAAAGTTCAGTTTACATGTGAAGTTGTTATTGCTGAAAAACATTGACTACGTCATCTTAAAAGCACACATTTTATCTATATTTTAAAAAAGTTTCAATTTTTTTCAAGAGAACAGAATTTTAGCTTTGATTTAATTTCCATCTGACAAGGGTATATACTTTTTTGTCACACACGCTACAAAGATTAAAATGTTTTTTTTGGTAAGTACAATCCTCTTTAACCATTCAAAAATTCATAAAAAACTTAATTTTTAACCAAATGAATTCACTGTCAAAGTGTCACACACGCAACCATGGAATGACTCGCACGTCAATTTAAGCGGGCTATACAGGAGTAACGACAGCAGGGATGCCGAAAGAATATTGTACAACCTATCGTCACCCCCTGATGATAGGTGGTACAAATGCATTATTTGTATAGCGGAATAAAAGCAACTAAGGCAGCGTAGAATATTTTTGTGAGTTACATAATGTTTATTAAAGTATGTTATTGTGCCTATGTCCAATTATCGTCATAGGTGACGATAGATGGTACAACTACATGACGATATAGGGAACATTGTTGCAGTGGAATGTCCAAACGAGCGAGGTATCAATATGAGCCGCAGCAAATGGAGGCAGCCATACAGGATGTGAGGGAAAATGGACTGCCCATTCAACAGGTTGCCACAAAACAAGATGTTCCCAGGAATACCTTGACCGACAAGGTAAAGGGCAAGACACAGGAGGGGAGGAAGATAGGCAGACATACGTGTGTCAGAAGGTTGTGTTTTTACCAATGAAAACAACATTGTTGTTGCAGCACATAGATCAGGGGATTATTTCTACTTTGAAAGCCTACTATCACCGACACACATTTATCTCAGCAACAGATGGGGATGAAAATCTGACAAATAAAAGAATTTTGGAAGTCGTACAACATCAAGAATGTGATTGACAACATCACAGGATGTTGGAAAAAGATTACAGAGTCTAGTCCTCAGGGAGTGTAGAAGAATATATGTCAGTTTTTCCAACAAAGATTTTAGGGATTTGAACCTGTCGACGATCATTTGGAATATGTGACCGTTGATATTGTAGCCATGGGGCATGATCTGGGATTTGATGAAGTTGATTCAAATGATGTACAGCAGCTGTTGGACTCTGACTGTAAAGGTAATCCAAATCGCTCAAACTATCAAGTTGAAATTTATTTCGTTTAAAAGATGTTAAAAAATACTATTGTTTAAAAACAAAAAATTATTTGTACCCTTCCCCCACGTGCCCTTTTTTTGACCTTGAAAAATGTAACATTTGAAAAATTGTTAATTTGGTAGGGGATTATATTTTGTAAAAGGGACCAAATAACATCTTAATTATTTTATTTCACTAGTAGTACTCACTACTGTCTACTAGGCATGAAAAACGTAAGTTATTACCACCCCTTCAGTATTTTACGGCTAGCTAAATGTTGCAGAAACAGAGTATATTCAGGTACTATTCAACCCTTAAAAATAGGGTTAGATTTGATTTCAGGTAAAATTTGCTTTGAACATAATAAAATATTTAGTTTTAAAGCTTTCTAATGAGTTTTGGCAGAGCTTCGTAGCAGCAAGGGGTAAAAAGTTATGGCTCCTTGGTGTGACCCTGAAATGTCACTTTTTTCCTTCGCAGCAGTTAACCATATAGCCTATATCCCACGCCAGACATTTTTAAAACAGTTATGCAAAAAAATGTTCTGAAATTTGCTGATTTAAAATGGAACGACTCTTTCGGTAAGTTATAATTTGTGTGAGCGTTCCATTCTGATCATACTTTCCTTCATAAAAGTTCAGCTGCAGCAGTCTGTAAAATTACTGTTAGTGATGTCTGTTCTAACAGTGAAATAGAAAAAGACTTAGAAGAGCTCCTTAACGAACATGGACCCTCTTTATTAAGAATAGCAACATACAGCTTTGCCCTGCCGCAAAATAGCTAATTGGTTCTCAGTCTACAATCTACTACAATGAACTGGTAGTAAAGTAGGTATTGGTTGACTTTAAGAGACATCTTTAACCTGGAGAGATAACAAGAATAAATCATGAAGAGCACACTGAAGAAGGCAACGACTGTTCAGTTTTGTGTTTGCTGTGGTAAAAAAGTAAATAGTGGAGATTTAGCAAGAGCGTGTGACAGATATTGTAAATACTGGTTTCATAAAGAATACGTTAAGATGAGTAATCACGTTTACAACTCTAATGTAAAGAATTGAAAGAAGAAATGACTGTCTGACAGGGAAGACTGTGAGGTCAGGGGATTGAAGAATGAAGTATATACGACAATGCCAAAAAAGGACACTGAACTTGTACATCTCCGAGCGTTAATCGAAACAACAGTTGAGAAAAATAAAGTAATCCAAAATTCATTGGATCATTTCAACTCGGAGATTGAAACCATGAAAAGTGATGTACAAGCTTTTGAGGAAACACATCAGAGCTCGCCCGACTTGAAAAGATTAGACAGAGATATGGAGAATAGCAAGCAATACCAAAGGAAAAATAATATTGAAATTCATGGCATTCCACAAAAAAAAGATGTGTATAAAATTATACAAGATCTGAGCAAAGAGCTATGAGTGCCACTTACAAGAAATGAAATTGATGTTGCACACCGAATGCTGTCTAGTAAAACTTACATTCCACGCCCAATTATATTAAAATTAGTCTGCAGATGGAAAAAAAAGAGGAACATCTACAATCGAAAAAAATTAACCTAATCTCAACACTTGAGCGATCACCCTTAATTAAAGTGCTTTCTTTTAGGAGATATTACGATGAGGATTCATGAGTCCACGTTGGGTTATAGGTATCTAGAGGGTTTCTTCTTGGTTTTCCCAAGGTCTCGAGGATCTCGGTCGGCTAGGGTGATTAATAGTGGAAGCCCCAGTTGACAGTGCCGGCGCATTCCCTTTCCTCTTCGGACCTCCCACTCCACTGGCCACGGAGGGGTAGGCCTGGGAGGGGAGGGGGTGGTCTGGTTCAGTCGACTGGCGGTAGGGGTGCGCGCGTTGTCAAGTTGAGCTAGCGGCCGCTCGAGCAAGAGAACTCACTCTTGTGTCGGGCGTGGACGAGGAAGGGTCTAGAAGAGGAAGCCCTCCTCCTTGTGGAAATGGCGGATTAACGAGTGCTGCCGGATGGTAACCAGGACTTCCTGTGGGCTCTCTGCATCGCTTGGCAATGTGGGCAATAGCACTACCAAGGGACATTGCGGCTTGTGTGGTGAGTCCGCTTAAGTGACGGCGTAACATCGAGATATGGGTGAGTCTCCCCCGATTGTTTCTGTGCAGGCGCATTTATCGCCTTGAAGGTCCACCGAACTTGGGCAAATGGCAAACATTTAGCTTCCCTTTACGTCAAGCGGGGCCGTTAGCGAGACCGGGAGAGCCGAGTAACGGCAAAATACTAAGGTGCCTGGATTTGCGCAGGCCGATGAGCTGGTGAAAATTTTATGTCGCCCTCGGACAAGGAGATTGTCTTCTAATTTTCTGATTTCCCGAAAACTGCTGGAGACTAAATGCTTATGAATGTTATGAGTGTAGTGAAGGTTTTGTGGCGGAAAACTCAATGCGTATGACTGTGATTATAATAAGCATCAGGCCCTTTATTGTTTTTGTGGTGGGCATTCGACGATTTAAGAGTGTGTAAATTTGAACTGTGCGCATTTTGCACAAAGCCCAATTGGATGTATGCATTGCATTGTAAAGTCTTGTAAATTTGAAAAGTACCTGAATATATTGGTGATTAGTGATTTTGCCCGAGTTTTCTTTGTTCAAGAATACTGTGGACAAACCTTACCCTTGCAGCCTACATCTATAAGAATAGGTAGGAGTTTTGTTGAGTCTTGCCCTGTTTGTGCGAGCTTATCCGTGGGGTTAAGCCTTCTGAGTGTTTGTTTATTAAGGCCTTCAGCCCGATAGAGAGTATTTTGGGCCATTTAACGGCTCAATTTCACTGCGCCACTCTGCTCCCTTCTGGGGCAAGTGGTTTGTTTACCTTTGACGGAATTGCGCATTCTTGAACAAGGGAATGAAACTTGTAACTGTGTTTATTGTATTACGCCTGGTATTAATTTTGAAACGCTATCTTGACCAGGATATCGCGGCTTTTCTCGTAAGCATGTCGGCACCATCGGACTTTTTGTACCGCCTGGGGCGGCCCAATTTAACTCTGTATCTCAACGAACTAGGGCTTGTAGTTTCAGAGGATGAAACAACAATCTAGTTACGTCAAAGGGCGATAACGTGGTTTAAAGAAGAGGATGAGAGAGGAAAGATTGTAGGGCGCGAAAATTGGGGTCAAGTAAAGGAACAAAATGACAAATGGATGCGCGATTTAATCAAAACTTTGCCGTGCGTGGATTCCTGGGAAGTGGAACCCGTCTTAGAGTTTTTGATTAAGTTATCTAGAATTACTGATTTGAAACAAATTTCGGATAAGAGTTTGTTGGCTGCGAAATGTGTGGGGCTGTTAGCGCAAGTTCTGGCGGAGGTTATGTCACACAAGGAAACCTGTAGTATAGAGCACTTCCGACGCGGAGTATTGAATAGGTTTTGTCCCGTCGGCGTCAGGTTACGTTGTATTAAAGATCTCGTCGAACGTTTTCAGAAGCCGGGCGAGTCATTTACATCTTTTGTGGAATCAGTTGTGGATAATAGCAGGGCTTTGGGGGAGGCGAGAGATGAGAGAAATTTGATCCTTTTAATCATGGAAAACATTTCTCCAGCAACGAGGGCAGAATGTAATTTGTGCTCATACCCCACTACCTTAACAGAGCTGAAGAACTTAGCTATTGAGGTTCAAGGGACACATGAAGGGACAGTGTCCGGGAAACGAGAAGGGGCAAAGGGACGGCGCGACCTTGTAGCCCCGCTACGAATGACTTCGCGCCAAGGCGGAGATACCCAAAGAGGAAATGTCATATTGGTACAATGGGGGCACCATCAGGAATGCATAGAGGAGTGGGCGTTAGTGAATTCCGGGGCAGCCAAGAGTGTGATTAGTTGGGACTTATGGGAACGATTAGTAGAAAACAATGCCTCGCTTAAGGGCAAGTTGTGCACTGGCTCAGTGCCGAACTTAGTTACAGCCGATGGGTCGAGCATGAAATGTGAAGGCTCGGTACAATTGCACTGTAAGATCGCACAGGCTTCTCCTGGAACTTCAGTTTTGTGATTATAAAAGGCTTGTGTGTGCAGGCAGTGTTAGGGTTGGATTTATTGGGGGCTGTTCAAGCCAAAGTAGACTTTAGGAAGGGCTTGCTATGTTTTGATTTTAGCCCAGAAGTCCAGGTAAAATTGGAATCTAGAAAGAGGGACAACATTTATGCTGTCACTGAGGAAGTGGAGCATAGGAATTGTGATGTTCAAAGGGTGCTAAAGGACTATGGAGATGTGATAGCTGAAAAAATAGGAAAATATGACTAAGTTCCTTATTAAGTTTCATCTGACTGACCAATCTCCCTTTAGGAGTAGGCCTTTCCGATGTTCACCAATTAAATTGGAGTGTTATCGTCAAAAGATTGAAAAATTATTAAAAGCCGGGGTAGTAGTGCCGTCTACTTCAGAATACTCTTCACCTGGATTCTTAGTTAGCAAGCCGGGCGGGCAGGACTTTAGATTGGTAGTAAACCATGCAAATTTAAATAGGAGAGTACCAGTCAAACCGTTTCCATTACTGACAGTGGAAGGAGCTCTGCAGCATTTGGATTGGGCCAAAATTCTTTACGACATTAGATCTTAATAGCAGTTTTTATCAGATTCAACTTCACGAAGATTGCACAGGAAATACACTGCTTTTAGTACCCCGTGGGCACAATATGAGTTCACGAGGATCCCCATGGGTAGTAATTTTGGTAGCCAGGCATTGAGTAGGGTTCTTAATCAGGTATTAAATGACTTTAAATTTAAATATGTCTTTCATTACATAGAATATGTTATTATTTATAGCGAGAGTTGGGAGACTCACTTGCAGCATGTTAGAACAGTGTTAGAGGCATTGACAGCATCAGGCCTGACCATTAACCCCAAGAAGGTGGAGATGGGGAAAGAAGTTGCGAGTTTCTTGGGATACATTGTCGGAGGTGTCCAGTTGCGAGTGAACCCGGAGAAAGTCAAACCCATTGCGGAGTTTCCAAGGCCCACTACTGTCAAAGGTGTGCAGAAATTTATGGGAATGCTAGGTTATTATGTGCGCTTTATCCCAGGGTTGTCGGATATTGCGGAGCCGTTAAATAGGCTGAAACTGAAAGAGGTCCCCTTTGAGTGGGGAATGGAGCAGCAGCAATTCTTCAAAGCCTTGAAGCGATTATTGTGTGAGGAGCCTGTGTTGAGTCTGCCTGATTTTCAGAAGACCTTTAATCTGCATGTGGATGCGTCAGCACTGGCCTTGGGCGCGGTTTTAACTCAAAATCTGGGAGAAAAGGAACCGTTCCATCCCATAGTGTATTCTAGCCGTGTTCTTTCTGATGCAGAAAGGCGGCTTAGTGCTTACGAGAAAGAGTGTTTAGCCTGCCTGTATGGCATGGAACGTTTTCGAAGTTTTCTCTAGGGGAGGGAATTTAATTTGTTCACAGATAATCAGGCCTTATCATGGATATTGGGACATCCACATCAGTTGGGAAAGTTGGGTAGATGGGTGGTGCGATTAAATCAGTTTAGATTTAAGATCCACCATGTAAGTGGTAAGGCTAACCCGGTGGCAGATGCCCTCTCACGAATGTTCGAACCGGACAACTTTGCCAAGCTAGATCAGGAAGGGCGTGGCGTGAGCTGGTAGGTACCTTGCTGTCCTCACCTGAAACATTCGTATCCATCAAGGAGCATCAATTGGCGGATACTGAATGCAAAATTATCAGAGCAGGACTGAGTACAGGGGTCCAAGTTCCATATATAGTGGAACAAGACATATTGTATTATGTCGGGCCGAGTGCCAGGAAAAGGGTGATGGTTGCTGAGACGGTTCGAGGAATGATCCTTCAGTATTACCATGACCAACCAGGGGAAGGGCATTTAGGAGTGTTGCGCACTAAAGACAAAATCAAGAGGGATTTTTATTGGCCTGGAATGAATGGGGAAATTAAGAAATATGTGAGGACACGTGAGAAGTGTCAGAAGTTTAAAGCGCCAAAAAACACCAAACTGGGTCTATACTCCGCAGAACTGCCTACCTCTCCTTGGGCTAAAGTACATATAGACAATTTTGGACCATTAGTTCGCTCCAAAAGGGGTAACATAGCGCTGTTAGTGTTGTCGGACATCTTCTCAAAATTTACTTTCCTTTTGCCGGTTAAGAGCATGAAGGCTCCTATACTTCGGGGCGTGTTAGTGGATCAGATTTGGAAATTGTTCGGAGCACCAGCTGAGTTAGTGAGCGATAATGCTGCCTGCTTTGCTAGGAAAGAATTTAAGCTCATGTGTACAGAGTGGGGCATCAAGCACTCTTTTAGCAGTCCTCATTTTTCACAGGATAACATGGTGGAACGGGTGAACAGGAATTTGAAGGCTGCCTTGGGGATATTTAGTGACCCAGTACACAATGAATGGGATGTCCAGGTTCCCTGGATGAATTTAGGATTTAACGATGCGCTGCATGAGAGCACCAGGGAGAATCCCGCGCAGATTTTTCTGAGTAGGCTCGTATCGCAACCCCTACTGAATATCTGGGGTGTTCCCCCCTTAGATTCTAGGCACTCGGAAGCGCAGCGCAAGGTTTTGCTTACCAGGGTGAAGGATCGGTTGGCGGAGGCTAAAACTTTGGCGGCTAGGAGATATAACGTGGGACGAAGTGCGAACCCCTTCAGGGTAGGTGACAAAGTTTTGTGTAGAAGCTTTCGTCTCTCAGACCTAGCTTTTAAAGTTTCAGCTAAACTGTCCCCTCTGTATGAAGGTCCTTTTGTCTTGCAGACATGCCTAGGAGAAAACACCTGGTAGATGTGTAAAGAGGGCAAACCTTTTGTGTTAAGGAAAGCACATGTGGTGCATCTGAAGCCCTTTCACGCCCGACCATGAGTCATTGTGTTGTTTGTTTTGTGTATGTCACTGGCCAGTGCAATGTGTGTGTTTTATGTGTTTAATGTATTGAGAAGTTGATGTTATGGAGTACTCCAAAGGAATATTGATCACCATGGTGCTCTTATATATAAAGATATTTAAATAGGGTTTAATGTGTTTGTGATGATTTGATGACCCCGCATGGTTTTAATGTTTAATATAAGTGGTTTTTGGAGTGTGATTTGTAAGGGAATGTGTATTTCTGGGAAATAGGTTCCTGTGAACTATCACTATTTTATAGGTGTCGGTGGAACCGGCGTATAGCTTTAATGTGAATTTGTATGTTTTTTATTTGAGGGTTTTGTGCATTATGGTATGACTCACTACGTGTGCTTGAATTGTAAAGTGATGTTATTCTATCAATATCCATAATGCTTTGTTTTGGTTTTATGAAGGGTTATGTATTATGATCTATTGCATTGTGTAGTGTGCTGTGTGGAGCTGATGTATGAGTCGATTTTTGTTTGCCCGTCCATAGGAGTTGATAGGGTGGGGTGCTGAGCGATCACCCTTCATTAAACGGCTTTCTTTTAGGAGATATTACGAGGATTCCTGAGTGCAGGTTGCGTTATGGGTATCTAGAGGGTTTCTTCTTGGTTTTCCGGAGGTCTCGAGAATCTCGGCTAGGGTGATTAATAGTGGAAGCCCCAGTTGACGATGCCGGCGCATTCCCTTTCCTCTTCGGACCTCCCACTCCACTGGCCATGGAAGGGTAGGCCCGGGAGGGGAGGGGGTGGTCTGGTTCCGTCGATTGGCGGTAGGGGCGAGCGCGTTGGCAGTCGAGCTGGCGGCCACTCGAGCAAGAGAACTCACTCTTGTGTCGGGCGTGGACGAGGAAGGGTCTAGGAGGGGAAGCCCTCCTCCTTGTGGAAATGGCGGATTAACGAGTGCTGCCGGATGGTAACCA
Source organism: Medauroidea extradentata (assembly GCA_003012365.1). NCBI lineage: Eukaryota > Metazoa > Arthropoda > Insecta > Phasmatodea > Phasmatidae > Medauroidea > Medauroidea extradentata. The sequence continues at coordinate 6,284 of PNEQ01052440.1, read as the reverse complement.
GGACTTCCTGTGGGCTCTCTGCATCGCTTGGCAATGTGGGCAATAGCAATATCAAGGGACATTGCGGCTTGTGTGGTGAGTCCGCTTAAGTGACAGCGTAACATCGAGATATGGGTGAGTCTCCCCCGATTGTTTCTGTGCAGGCGCATTTATCGCCTTGAAGGTCCACCGAACTTGGGCAAATGACAAACATTTAGCTTCCCTTTATGTCAAGCGAGGCCGTTAACGAGACCGGGAGAGCCGAGTAACGGCAAAATACTAAGGTGCCTGGATTTGCGCAGGCAGATGAGCTGGTGAAAATTTTATGTCGCCCTCGGACAAGGAGATTGTCTTCTAATCTTCTTATTTCCCGAAAACTGCTGGAGACTAAATGCGTATGAATGTTATGAGTGTAGTGAAGGTTTTGTGGCGGAAAACTCAATGCGTATGACTGTAATTATAATAAGCATCAAGCCTTTTATTGTTTTTGTGGTGGGCATTCGACGATTTAAGAGTGTGTAAATTTGAACTGTGCACATTTTGCACAAAGCCCAATTGGATGTATGCATTGCATTGTAAAGTCTTGTAAATTTGAAAAGTACCTGAATATATTGGTGATTAGTGATTTTGCCCGAGTTTTCTTTGTTCAAGAATGCTGTTGACAAACCTTACCCTTGTGGCCTACATCTATAAGAATAGGTAGGAGTTTTGCTGAGTGTTTCTCTGTTTGTGAGAACTTATCCGTGGGGTTAAGCCTTCTGAGTGTTTGTTTATTAAGGCCTTCAGCTCGATAGAGAGAATTTTGGGCCATTTAACGGCTCACACTCACAGCATCAGAATGAAAGACCAGACTAGTAGGAAGATACATCTCAATGAAAACCTTACACCATTCCATAAGGTGATACACAAAAAAGCAAGAGACTTGAGACCGCAAATAAAATTTGTATGGGTGAGAGACTGCAAAATCTTTGTGAGAAAAACAGGAAACTACCCGGCAATGTGAATCAAGAATAAAGATGATTTGAAAAAACTCAAGTGAATATCTTTTAATCCAAGTAAGTTAGCCTGACATCATGAACACATTTCATGGTTGACTTAAATAATGATCTAGATTGCTGTGTTACTCTAGACTGTAAATAAACTGCTTATGAAACACTTGATTTGTACGGTTTAACAAACAGTAACTGCAATCAGCTTAGACTTTTATCCCTAACATAAGGAGTGTAAGAAATAAGCTTTGGGACTTAGAATTGCTGTTAAACCAGAGAGTAAACAAACTGATGTTCTCGTTTTAGGTGACACATGGTTAAACTCAAACTATGCAAAATACTATCAGCTGTCTGACTGAAATTCTAATTTCAGTAGCAGAGAGGATAAAAAGGGGGGTGGGATAGCAATATACAGTTGTAATCAGTGGGCAGTAAAACCTTAATTCTCTTTGGATAGTATTCATAATATACTATGTATAGAAATATCAAAAGGGCTTGAAAAATTTATTTTAATAGGAATCTACAGCCCTCGAGAAGACAATGTTCATAACCTACTGGCTGATTTAGAAAATATCTTAGCCCAATGTAACTATCATAATACCATAACCTATGGTAATACTGATGTGAATATGTATCTTAAATAATAGTCACCAAATAGTAACTTTTTACAATAATTTCCTATTATCACATGGATTTTTATGTTGTAATAGTACATACATAACCTACCATTACAATTATAGTCTGTCTCATTAAAGAATTCCACTTTCAGACAGTTGTGTTGTCATTTATTTTTACAGCTGTTTCCATGAAATAAGTAGTGTTTTCCTCTGCCACAAGGACTTCTGCACAAACACATTTAGCTGGCTCTCAAACTGTGCATTTTATCAATATTAAAAGTAATTTTTTACAGAAATTGGTACACATGATAGCCTTCATAACTGTCAAATAATGTAATTCTTTTGTGAGACAGACTGTACATGCTCGTGACAGATATTCATGCAGGTATAAACCTCGTGCATATATTTCAATGGAAATAACTTGATTGTTAAAAGGTTTTAAGATGGTGTTAGCACACAACCAGCAAGTTCCGTCGTCTGTTAAGAATAAAGTGTTACCAAATTTTATATGCGGTATTTGTAAGAAATTAGTTAAAAATGTGATTCTTTGTGACAGTTGTGACAACTGGTATCATTTTAGCAAATGTATACAAAAGGTGTAAAAAGAAACTTTATAAGGCAGTATAAGAAACTAGAATAAGAATTAATGATAGTATTATAAACAATTCGAGAAATAAGACTAAAACTTTGTGGAATATTGTTACAAAAGAGAGTAATGTCTTAAAAGAAACTTTATAAGGCAGTATAAGAAACTAGAATAAGAATTAATGATAGTATTATAAACAATTCGAGAAATAAGACTAAAACTTTGTGGAATATTGTTAAAAAAGAGAGTAATGTCTTAAAAGTAAAAAACCAAAATTTTGGTAGTCGTAATTCTATGAAATTCAATGAATTTTTTATAAATAAGGTTGAAGAATTGTTAAATATTGTTGCAATGAAACAACATGATTTTGATTCAAGTTTTTTCTTGAATCAAATTAAAAGTCCAATAGTTCTTTTAATTTTTATCTTGTCAAAGTAAAAGAAATTGAAAAAGCAAATTATTCAAAAGAAGTTAAGTAAGTGTGAAGATACATATACAATTTAAGTTCTGTGATATTAAAGTATGGTATAGACTTTGTTAGACGCCTTGACTCATATTGTTAATTCTTGTATTTTAGATTGACATTCCTAATAATTTAAAGTTAGTTAAGGTTCTCCCAAATTATAAGAAAGGGAACCATTCTTTTCTAGACAGTTATAGGCCAATATCACTGGTACCTGTTTTTCAAAGGTTTTAGAAATTGTTTTAAATAACCAGATTGTTGATTATTTTCAAAAGAATAGAATATTTGATGTTTCACAAATTGGTTATACATCAGGGTTAGGTATGGTAAAAGCGGTTACCTCTTTTCTATCTAAATGTATATTAGAACTTGATAACTGGAATGTTGTGGGTCTGAAATTATACGATATGTCTAAAGCATTTGATACTGTGTCACATTCTATTCTTCTCGATAAATTATGTTTTTATGGTTTTAGTGACAGTACAATGGTTATTATGAAATCATATTTAAGTGGAAGGATCCAGAAAGTAGTGCTGAAGGGTGTTCAGTCTGATTTTTCACCTGTTAAACACGGAGTTCCACAAGGATCCATTTTGGGTCCAATATTGTTTATAATATATTGTTGCAAGCCGCGACTGTCTGGCTGGGCGGTGTAGTACGATACTGTGGCGGTGGAGCTAGGACACCCCCTCCCCACTCGCTCCTCGGCGCCGTGGCTGTCGGGCAGGGCGGCGAAATACAATACAGTGGCGGCAGCGCTAAAAGGCCTCCTCGGGTGCCGTATGGATTGTATTACTCCATGATAACCACCTGCGCCCAGTATCGGGTAACCGAGAGAAAATATCGTGATCTGGAATGATCCTGTTCCCTCTTTATCTCTCGGGGTGGTGCTTGACATTGAAGCGACATCTTTCCAGGAGGTTGGAGAACAGAGACCCACCGAGATAATTCGAGAAGGAGGGTGGGGTATATAAGGGGGAGCTGCAGCAGGAGCGAGAGAGTTTTTGCTGGCAGGTGCCTAGTGTGATCTGAAGTGATAGTATTGGATTGCGACGACTGTTCAAGTGCGTCCAGCGAGTGGGACCGCAGCAAGTAGGAGGAAGAAGGTGATTCTAGGCCAGAAAGATTCTGGGGTATTATTTCTTTGGGTCCACCATTGCGAGTGACTAGTAACCTTTCCATATACAGAAAACTTATGTAGATGTTTTTTTTTTTTTTTCTTTTGTGTAAATAGTAGTTACTTGTTCTGTTTGACTTTTATTGTGGTAAATCATTGTAGACATAGGTTATTTTTGTATGTACAGTTGTAAATAAACTAGGTAAGCTTTATTTTCTTTATTTTATCAAGACCTCCATCCCCAAACGTACCTAGCCCACAAGCTTGTAATACTGGTGTCAGAAGTGGGATGGAGGCAATTATTTAAAATTAATTAAATGTTTTAAATGATGTTAAAATTAAGTGTGGATGTTCAGCTATTTAATCAAAGTTGTTAATTTTTATTAGGTAGGAAATTTTAGGTTATAAGTTTATGATTACAAGAAAAATGGCTATTGAGTTAGAGGGTTTGCGAGCACTAATAGAGGGACTAAGTAGCCAAATTAGTGGTGTAAATACCAAAATAGACAGTGTTAATGAAATCGTAGACAAGAAAATTGACAGTGTAAATGAAAATGTCGACAGGAAAATAGACAGTGTTAATGAGAATGTAGACAAGAAAATAGACAGTGTTGATAGGAAAATTGATAGTGTTAATGAGAATGTAGACAAGAAGATATAGGGAATTAGTGAGCTAGTGCATACTAAAATAGAGTATGTGGACAAGAAAATTCAAAGTGTTTCTCAAATGGTGGACCATAGAATTGACAGTGTTAATGAAAATGTGGAAAAGAAAATCGGAAGTGTGAAAGACGACTTGCAGAAAGAGGTGGGGTGTCTTAAGGACGGAATGGGAGAAATTTCTACAGCGACAGGCAGGTGGTCAGCCATCGGTGTGTCGGGATAGCGACTCGACGAAGCCAGAGCTGAGACATCAGGGTAACGATGGGAGGTGCTCTGCGTTCGCAGGATCGGCGGTAGGACTACCACAGAACATGAATACAGCTGAGGTTGCCATGCCTGGCGCTGGAAAGGGGGTTACAATCAAGCCTGCCCCTTATGATGGTCAAACCCCATGGCGTGAATATCAGTACCAATATGAGATTGTTGCAACCCTGAACGGTTGGACAGAAGAGCAACGTGCCTACTACCTGGCAGCAGTGTTGAGGGGCCCTGCACTCAGTATACTCCAATCTTTGCCTGAACGACATCGCCTGGAGTATGCTACATTGGTCTCTGCCCTGGAGCTGCGCTTCGGGGACCGCTATTTACGACATGCCCACCATGCCCAACTTCGAAGCCGTAGCCAGCGTCCTCTGGAGTCACTTCAGGAACTTTGGCAAGACATTGTGAGACTAGCCCATCTGTCACTTGAGGGGTGTCCAGAAGAGGCGCGAGATGAGCTTGCTATTGGATTCTTTGTTGATGCCATTGCAGACTTGGAGGTGCGACAAGCAGTACGCCTGGCAGCACCTCGTACCATGCAAGATGCTCTAACCCGTGCCCTGGAAGTCGAGTCAGCAAGGCAGGTGCCAGCGAATCGGCGTGTGGTGCGAGCAGCGAAAGTAACAAGCGAAGAAGAGGGGAACAGCATCGAGAATACCCTGAAGGAAATTAAGACAGCAATTAGTGTCATTTCCAGCAGAGATGGTGCTTTAGGACACCGCCCTCGACCAGGAAAGCGGCCAGAGTGCTGGGAGTGTGGACGACCTGGACACCTGAGAGCCCAGTGTCGGCAGTGTCAGCGAAGAAACCAAGACCCAGAACCAGGTGAGACCAACAAATTAGTTCAAAAATTCGGGAAACATGTAAACACCGGTCTTGAGGGGCTACGGTCGGTGATTGCTGGAGGTAAGGCCCCACAATTCCTTAGAGTACGTTCGGTGAAACAGGAAGTTGATGCATTGCTGGTAGAGGGCAGCCTGGATGATGCACCCTGTCAGATGGTTGTAGATACAGATGCGACCATTACTGTCGTCAGGCCAGACATCATTAGGGTTTTCACACAACAATCACATGATCAAAGTACTGGGGTGTGCATGTTAACCACTGTAACTGGTGAGACAACACCAGTGAAAGGGAAGAAGCGTGTGCAACTAAAATTGGGTGAACTAAAGTTAGAACATGAAGTCTACATAGCAGATATTGCAGATGCGTGTTTACTGGGACTAGATGTTCTACGAAAACTAGGATGCTGCATCGATACTCGACTGGGGGTCTTGAAGGTAGGTGAAACAGAGTTGGTACTGACACTACGACAAGAATTATCGTCACCAGTCAGCTGCACCGTAGTTAGTTGCCAAGCCACTGTGTTGCCCGCTTCTAGCGAAATTGTGATACCAGGGCGCTGTATAAGACAGTTTGTGAGGCGCCTAGGATTAATCGAGCCTATGAGAAGAGGGAGTAACCTCCCTGATGGAGTACTTGTAGCCAGGACTTTGGTTTCATCAAGATCAAATAATTTCCCTGTTAGAATGATGAACTTGACTGACAAGGCAATTCGTCTTGAGGAGGGGGCAACAATTGGCTTGTGTAAGCAGGTTTCCCAGATAAA
>PNEQ01052439.1:0-35077 GCA_003012365.1 Medauroidea extradentata | reverse complement strand
AAAAAGTACTAAAAAGCGAAATTTTAGCGCGCAATTGTATCTATTAATGCGTATATATAAAAAAATGTTTTAACTAAAAATCTAAAAAAGATATTTTTGTACTCTAGATAGTATGTTCCAACAACCTACAAAATTCTGTGAAAATCTAAAATCATGCAGCAACCTCGATTTGTTGATTTAAAATGGAATGACCCAGAGGCATGTCTGCACCATCGGACTTTTTGTAACGTCTGGGGTGGGTCGATTTGATACTATATTTAAATGAGAGGGATCTTTTAGTAACTACAGACAAAACAGCTATTGAGTTGCGCTAAACAGCAATTACTTGCTTTAAGGGAGAGGAAGAGAGGCGAAAGGATATTGTATGAGAAAATATGGGCTTTGTGAACAAAATGAGAGGTGGACGAGAGATTTGATTAAAACTTTACCTTGTGTGGATTTCTGGGAGGTGGAACCGATTCTGGAGTTTTTGATTAAATTATTTAGAATAACAGACTTGAATCAGGTTTTCGATAAGAGTTTGTAAAAAAGGTTTGGCCGCAAAGTGTATGGGACCTCTGTCGCAAATTATAGCAAAAGTTTTGTCAAATGACGACACTTGTAGTGTCGAACATTTTCGATAAGGGGTTATAGACCGATTTTGTCCCATGGACGTTAGGTTTAGGTGTATTAAACGTTACGTGGAACGTTTTCAGAAACCTGATGAGTCATTTATATAGTTTGTGGAATCAATAGTAGACTAAAGTAGGGCCCTAGGAGATTTCAGGGAAGAAAGGGATTTGATCACTTTCATCATGGAAAATATTTCTCCGGCTACTAGATCAGAATCTAACCTCTGCTCTAATTCAATGACCTTGATCGAGTTGAAGAAACTGGCTATTAATGTTCAGGGTCGAGGGATAACTCGACAAGAATATTATAAGGAATTTTCTTTGACTTGTCAGCGTATGGAGGGTAACAAGGGACATGGTACGGCCCATGTGATGTCGAATGACATGCATGAGTGCAAGGAAAGGCTAAAGCCTGTTGAGAGAATAGGGGAAAGAGGTAGGACAGGAAGATGTGTAAATTGTTGGGGTACAGGTCACTGGGTGGCAGAATGCAAAAAAGGCAAAGTTGACATAAAGGAACGTCATTTCAAATGTAACGAAGTAGGATATCTGAAGGTGCAGTGCCGGGAAGCGGAAGTAGGTGAAAGGTAGGCGCGACCTTGTAGCCCCAATACACTTGACTTTGCGCCCGAGAAAAGAGGGCCTTAAGGGTAACGTGTTATTGGTGCGGTGGGGACATAAAGGAGACCGTATAGAAGAATGGGCGTTAGTGGATCCCAGAGCTGCCAAGAGTCTAATAAGTTGGGAGTTTTGGGAACAACTTATTAGAAATGATGTCGCTTTAGAGCGCAAGTTAAATAAACGCACCATACCGAAATTAGTTACGGCCGATGGGTCGGAGATGAGGTGCATAGGTTCTGTGGTGTTACATTGTAAGATTGCGTGTTTTTCGTGAAACTTTGGTTTTGTATATACTAGAGGGTTATGCATAAATGGTGTGTTAGGTTTGGATTTTATGGGGTCCGTACAGGCAATAATGGACTTTTAGAAAGGTTGGCTGTCCTTTGGTTTAAAATCCTGAGGTACGGGTTAAATTGGAATCTAGGAAGGAGAAAATGTTTGCAATCACTGAGGAAGGAGATAGTAGAAAATGTGATGTGCAGAGAATATTATGGAATTATAGAGATGTTATAACTGAAAGGATAGGAAAATGTGATGTAGTTCCCTATAAGTTCTACTTAACGGATAAAACCCCTTTTACGAGTCGGCCATTCCAATGTTCCCCTATTAAACTGAAATGTCATCGGAATAAAATTTAGAAGTTGTTAAAGACCAAAGTTACAGTCCCCTATACTTCAGAAATTTCTTCCCCAGGAATTTTAGTTAGCAAGCCTGGAAGGCTACTGTAGCAAGTGCTTTACAACATTTAGAGCAGGCAAAATTTTTTACTACTTTTGATCTAAACAGTAGTTTTTACCAAACCCAGATTCATGAAGAGTGTAGGAAATACACAGCCTTTAGTACACCATTGGTGCAATACAAGTTTACGAGAATACCCATTGGAAGCAATTTTGGAAGTCAAGCTTTGAGCAGGGTTCTCGAACAGGTTTTGAAGGATTTTAAATTCAAGTATGTTTTCAACTATATTGACAAAGTTATTATTTATAATGAGAATTGGGCAGATCATTTGCAGCAAATGCGAAGAACAGTGCTAGAGGCTTTGAGAGCAACGCACTTAACCATTAACCCTAAGAAGGAAGAAATGGGAAAGGAAGCTGTAAACTTTTTAGGATATATAGTGGGGGAGGTAAGTTGGAGAGTGAACACGGAGATATTTGCAGAATTTCCGTGACCCACTTCGGTGAAAGGTGTTCAAAAAATTCACGGGAATAGTAGGGTATTATGCAAGGTCCATACATGGGTTGTCCAGTATTGCTGGGCCGTTAAATAGGCTAAAACTAAAGGAGTTACCATTGAATGGGGACTGGAGCAGCAACGAACCATTAAAGTTTTAAAGCAATTACTATGTGAGGAACCAGTGCTGTGTTTGCCAGACTTTCATAAGCCATTTAATCTGCATGTGGATGCTTTGGCACTCACATTGGGAACTGTTTTGAGTCAAGATATGGGTGATAAGGTTCCTTTCCACCCCATAGCTTACTCCAGTCGAGCTCTTAGCAAGACGGAACGAATGCTTAGTGCCTACGAAAAGAGTGTTTGGCCTGCCTTTATGGCATGGAACACATTAGGGGCTTCCTGGAAGGAAGGAAACTAAACTTATTCACGGACAATCAAACTTTGTCCTGGATATTGGGACATCCCCAACAGTCAGGTAAGTTGGGAAGATGAGTCGTATGATTAAATCAATTTTATTTTAAGATCCATCACGTAAGTGGCAAGGGAAATCCGGTGATGGATGCCCTCTCTCGAATGTTTGAACGAGAAAATTTAACTGTGCCGGTTGAGAAGAATAGTGATTTCATTGGTTCGTTGTTATCTTCACCTGCATCTTTCACGTCAATCATGAAACATCAATTGGCAGATAAAGAATGGAAAATCATCAGGGCAGGGTTGAGTATGGGAATTCAAGTACCATATATTTTGGAACAAGACATTTTGTATTAAATAGGGCCAGGTGCTAGGAACATGGTGGTGGTTCCTGAGGCCATTTGAGGGATGATTTTGCTTTATTACCATGACCAACCAAGGGGAGGTCATCTAGGGGTTAAATGAACGAAGGAAAAAATTAAGAGAAATTTTTACTGGCCTAGTATGAACTGGGAAATTAAGAACTACGTAAGGACTTGCGAGAAATGTCAGAAGTTTAAGGCACCCCAGAACACCCAAAAAATTATAGTATGCGGCTGACCAGCCTACCAGCCCTCGGACTAAGGTGCAAATAGATATAATTGAACCCTTGGTTCGTTCCAAAGGGGTGAACATCGCGCTTTCGTGGTGTTGGATATATTTTCCAACTTTACCTTCCTTTTGCCGATTAAGAGCATGAAGGCTCCAGTCCTTAAGGATAGGTACCTTGGTAAATCAGGTCTGTAAATTATTCGGAGCACCAGCTGAGTTAGTCAGCAATCATGCCACATGCTTCATTGGAAAAGAATTTAAGCTCATCTGCACGGAGTGGGGTACTAAGCATTTCTTTAGTAGTCCACATTTTCCACAGGGCAATATGGTGGAACAAGTGAATCGTAATCTGAAGGCGCGTTGGGAATTTCCAGTGGCCCAGTGCATAGTAAGCGGGATGTGCAACTCCCCTGGATCAATTTAAGGCTTAACGATGCACTGCACGAAAGTACAGGTGAGGATCCCACGCAAATTTTTCTTGGTAGGTGCATTTTGCAGCCCTTGTTGAACATTCGGGGCATCCCCTTTTGGGTACCAGGCATTCGGAATAGCAGGGCAAGGTTTTGTTGACTAGGGTTAAAGATCATTTACAAGAAGCACAAACCTTGACTGCTAGGAGGTATAATATGGATCGCATGGCAAACCCCTTTAAGGTGGGAGACAAGGTTTTGTGTGGAAGTTTTCATCTCTCAGACCTCGCCTTTAAGGTATCTGCTAAACTTTCATCGAGGTATGAGGGTCCGTTCGTTTATCAGAAATGCCTTGGAGAAAATTCCTGATGTATGTATAACGAGGGCAAACCTTTTGTTTTAAGGAAGGCACATGTGGTGCAACTTAATCTAATCCATGCCCGACCATAAGTCATTGTGTTTGTGTCTCCATGTTTGTCTCTGGCCAGTGTGATGTTTTGTTCTGTATATTATGTGTTAGAGTATCAGATGTTGAGCGCTCAAATGATAAATGGAGATGATCACTGTGGTAAAAATAATGGCCATATTATATAGTGACAAATAAGTAAATAATCTTATGTATAGTTAATAGATGTATGTAAACAGTATTATATATTTTATAATGAGTCAGTGGACACTTTCAAGGTATTATGGTGTGTTTACTGTCATAAAGGATGTAATTTAGTATAGTGTTATTTGTCACTGATTGGGTGAAGAAGATGGTTTGTCTTAAATTGAGAGTCCTGATCATGACAAAAGTACCTAGGGAGACGAACTGGTTGTATTTTTTAGCTGTTCTGATAAGGTGCTAAGTTCATATTTGTTTTAAGTACTAGGGATTTTTGTGACACCATGTTTGTATATTTTGAAGGAAATTTGTGTTTTTTTATGTGATAGAGTTGAATGTATTGAGTGTATAATGTTGTGAGATTTGGGGTTATGAATTCAGAGCATTGGGTATAGTATTTTATGATTTCTCTCATATGTATTGTGAGAGGTATATTCATGAGATGTTTGGCTGAGTTTGGCTGGAGAGTGTGATCCAGTTGTGAGTGTGAATGGGTTTTGGGTTCCGGTACATAGGAGTTCATAGGGTGGGGGGTTGAGCGATCCTCACCTTAATGGCTTGATGATTTTAGCAGGGTCAAGAGTTTTAAATAGGGCGCTTGTTTTTCTTTCGTAGTTGAATTCCCTGGTCACCAGTGCTCGAGCTTCCCCATTTTACTTTGAATCTGTCACTCCACTGGCCATGGAGTGGTAGGCTTGGGGGAGAAGGGGAGTGTCGGGTTCCAGCGACCGGCGGTAGGGGCGCTCTGGTCAGCGAGTCGAGTTGAGAGGGGCGCTGGAGGCGGTTGCTTACTCTTTGGTCGGGCGTGAAGGTAACCACATCTTGGTTTGGTAGTCAGTTTGACTTCTTCAGTAGGCCAGTGTGCGGGATAGAGGAGTGTGTTGACGTCGTGATGGGAGCTGAGCAATAAGTCCTTGTTCGCCGAGTGTGCGAGAGGACTGAGAAGTAACCCGGACTGTATTTGGTAAATATAACATCTGTGGCAAAGGCAGATTCTGGAGGCCTGGTAAGTTTGATTAAACTACCATCAGCTGTAGTCGACATCACATAGTATATTCCCAGGAGAGTGTGGATCGCAGTACTCCCGGGTGTTATCTGAGACCTTAAGGGAGGCTCGCTCATTTATGACAAATACACCTTTCGTCAGTTCTGGGTAACCAAAGGCTACTTGCAATATACGAGAGTTCAAGAGTGATCGGCCCATTTCTAATTGGTCAGAGGAAGGAGTGTTGGATTAACGAGGTGTTGCGAAATACATGTATATGAATGGGAAGACCGGGAGCACAGGAGAAAGAGTGTGTGCTATGTTTCTTTCGTGATTAGAAAGTAAAAAGGAAATTACCTTTGAGAGAGATGTAATTCAGTGACTTTTGCATTGTAATTCATGAACGGTAAAGTACATGTAACATTTGTTGAGTTTGCGAATAGAACATTCTTATAATTACTGGATTTTCCTTTTCTTGTGCAAGAATGGTACAAAATAACCTGTTGTTACTAATCCCTATAAGCATATATTAGGTAATATTTATGTTTCTTGCCCTGTGTACACATGAGCTGTGGTTTTGTCTAAGTGTTATGGGAGTGCTTTAATGAAGGTTGTAAGCCTAGGTGAGTAAATTGGGTAAATGTCGGCTCAACTCATTCATAATAATAGTGCAAGCAAAAAAAACTCCTTCATTAAATTTACAACATTTTTCATTTGAAGTAAATTTGCATCCATCTAATAGTTTTCAAGATACAATGCTGATTCCTTAACAGCGCCAAACTTAAAAAACAAAAATATGGACTCCAGCCTGTATAACATAAAAACTGCAAGACTTACTATTTTGCAGCATGCATACAAAAATTTTCCTCGTTTTGTTTTGAACCTTAATTGCACAGTGTGTTTTTTGACACAGTTTATAGTTTTCAAAATATCAACACTTCTTGTAGGCCTAGGTGATGACATATCCTTCAGCCATCTAATAATATAAACAAAACTCAATGTTTCTAAAACTAATTCACTATAATTTTTGCAAGTAAAGGATGTTAATTTTGCTTCCATAAAAATACAAATTCAAGCAATAGCTTCTTAATCTCTTTTTGAATAGAGTAAGAGTAGAGGAAGATTTTATGTAATCAGGAATAGAGTTAAAGCAAGCAGTTTGTGTCGATAACATTGATTTAATTCCATAGGCCCTATGTTGTTGATTTCCAAGATTATTGAGTTAAATTATTAGATTTTCTTGTATTGTAAGGGTGGATATCACAATTTTTTATTACTTTTGTTCTGCAGGATATCATTCCATGCACTAGTCTATACATGTGGATGCCTCTGAAATTTTATACTAACTTCTAATGGTACAATGTTCGAATTTTTGCTTTTTAACACAGAGTGTGAAAATCCCATATTTTGAAAATGTGTCATGATGCCTACAACAGAGATGATCTTTTCATTATTTATATTCAATGTGTAGGTACCATGATAAATACCAATTTTAATTCTAAGAAAACAATTGAACCCACATCTATTAAATTACCAACAATGGCTTGTGATTAATGGCTCTCTTCCCGGCTTTGTGAATAACATTGGTTTAGTTTTTTAAGTTTAGTATTAACCTGTTTTCAGTGAGCCACTCCATAATTACTATAACAACACTATTTTTTGGATAATTTTTTCTACATTTTAACCACTATAAAAATTTAAGTCATCTGCATCCTTTTATATCTAATTTAGTTCCTATATTTTAATAATAGCAATGGCCCTAACACAGAGCCATATGGGACACCACACTATACATATTGTTTACTACACTTTACACTACCTATTTCTACATATTGTACTCTGCTGCAAGTAGCTTTTAAACAACTTCAGTTGATTTCCCCTGACACCAATTTTCTCCAGTTCTTTTAGCAGTAGCTCACTGTCTACAGTATTAAACACTTTTTTAAGTCTATAAATAGAGCAGTTAGTGTTAGGTTTCTGTCTAGTGTATTCTGAGCAGCTATAATAGAATCAACAACAGTATTAGTTGTATTAGAGTTTTTAATAAAGCCATATTGTGAATTGACAAGAATTGGAATTTTACCGTTCATTATAAATTTTGTTAGTCTTTTCTTTACAAGTTTTTCCTAAATTTTTGCTGATACGGATAGGATGCTTATGGGCCTATAGTTATTAAGGTCAATTTTTGAGCCACCTTTATGCACAGGAAAGAGTCTAGCTACTTTACATATATTTGGTACACTTCCTTCCTCAAGGGACCGATTGATTAGTTGTACGCGAATAGGTGCTAGCCATAGACTATACTTTTTATAAGGATATTTGAGATATTATCTTCAATTTTATTAATTTTATTATTTAGTTCCTTGATTGTTAGTAACTTCATTTATGTCCGTGGGTAACATTATCACTGAGTGAATGTTAACTGGAACTTAAAGTTGTTTGTAGCAAGCGCACCAATGTGCATATTTTTGCAGCATTTATATAATAGTCATTTAGTATATTACTCATTTATATAGTATCCGTAACGTTTTTGCCATCTAGGTTAGGTACTACTGCTGCCATTGAAACATGTTTTCTTTCTAATAGCTTAATTACTAATCTGCCAAACGTTTTATTGTGATTTGTATTTTTAACCAAATTTTCATGATACCGTTTTTCCTAGCTTTTTAAATTTGTAAGGTCTTAACTAAGTTTACTACCACGGACCCTACCTGAGACATACTTATTTTATGTTTTAACATACAGGGGATTATTTTTTTTATTAAGTCTATAATCTCCATATCAATCCATGGTTTCTTAGGTTCTTTTTTTCCAGATATTGTTCTGGTGTTTTGTTATTGTCTAATTCCTTTTTTTAGATAATCAACAAAGCATTTAAAGGCATTACCAGTGTCACATAAGAATACTATAAAAGATTTCTCTTTTAAGATATTTAAGTATTTTGCTATAATTTATGGACTTGTAACAATGGGAGTTGTTTTTTGACACACACAGGCCATCATTATGGATATCATTAATATGTAATATTAATAAATTATAGTCACACTAATCACACTGTTTACATTATATTTAAAAATGTAAATAAATATAGTATAAAGAGTTGGCAACCATGGTAGCCATTGACCGTTAAGGAGCCCGCCTCGTGGCACATGTGTTTGTGTGAGTTAGGTATGATGCTAAGGGCGATGTCGTATGGGTCATACAACGGTGCGTCGCCTCTACGCTTAAGGCGTGCAGTCTTCGCGAAAAAACAAATTTCCTATGGGACTTTAAGTGGTGACCCTATTGTTTTATTTACGAAATCACTTTACTAAAGTCCAATGCACTACCCTTAAGTGGTTTCACATATATTATGCTAGTATATTTTCCGCTATAGCAGCCTGAAAACCCCGTTTTAACCCATTTTGACGTGGCCTGAAAGGGAATTTATAATATGTGTGTTGTCTTGAAAGTACTTAAGGGCAGTCGTCTGAAGTGTGTATTCTTTTCGTAGAGAAACTGCGTGAACACACGTGTATTAGTTTCTGTGTAAAACTTTTTCTTCAAACACGCTGCAGTGTGATTTTAATGCAACGAAGCAGACCCCTTAATTGATACCGTTTTTGTTAAGGTGAGTTATCCTCAAGTGTAGAAAATGGAAAATAATAATTATCTGGTAGCCATAAAGTATATTTTATTCCAGTGATCTTGTAACATGGCACAGTCGTGTGAGAAACTGAAATACTTAGTGCTTAACAATAGTCTAGGACAAGTAACCAAATACAGCATTTGGATAAACCAGCTATGGCGATGTGCAGGAATGTAAAACTACCGCATGAGTGGATCTCCAATACCAAACAGCTGATGTTATAATATTGCAGGTTTTAATGTTTTTTGGAGATATGAGATAAATATATTTGTTTGTATTTTTTTTTTGTATTTCGATTTCCTATTATATTTTTTATTTTCAAATATACAGGCTGATGTTAAATTTAAGAATATCTGTTATAATTATTCAACTCATGGAACAAATTTAATTAATATTTAATTTTTTATGCATGTAGGTACGTGTTGTGTTGCTTTGGGAACTCGAGGAAGAAGAAGACTTTTTTTTGGAAGGCATGCGCGAAGATTTATATTTATCCAGTTATGGCCGGTTGGCCGGGTAGCAACCAGCTGAGGTCCTTGTTTGCAAGTATTACGCAACTAGGTTTGCAGGATGCCCAGTAACGAAGAAGCGTGAGTTTCATTTAGTCTCTAGAGAGTGGTGGATGTATTGGGTAGCCAATCGGAGCACGACAGTGAAGGTCAGGCGAAAGGGACGCTAGCAGCGACGCGCTTGGTGTTGTAAGAGTTGTTCCCAGATACTCTGGATGTCCGGATGCTGCTAGGGTGTAACCCCAGTCCGTGTAGTCTAAAAAATTACAAAGAATTAACTGTGGGGCAGTAGCCCAGAAATGCAGAGCTGTATTAACTACAAGTGGCAATGTAACATGCACAGGTAACACATGCGGTTGATTTTTCTTTGAAACCTATTTCGAACTTGTTTAAACTGTACTAAATTTTTTCTTCCGACTGTGTGTGTGACCATTTGGGCGTCTAGGTATGGTTTTCACCACCCAGTATTATTAATTTGCTTATTAAGAAGTAGGAACTTCATGATCTTCGTGTGGACTTCACCAGAGCTATATTTATTTTCTTCAGTTTTCTTCAAGATGATTTCTGTCTATATTTAAAATAAAAATGTGAGTTCCTGAGTGCCCAAAGCAATTGATTTCGTGTATTGCAATGACGTGAAGGATTTGTAAAACTTTTGTCTGAAATTACTTTTTTAAATAAATCAAGAATACTAGTCAAACTATTTTTTTTTTTTTTTTTCATAATGTTGCACAGTTTTAGACTAAAACAGTAGCTGAAAGGTATCATACCTCCAAATTACCCGTATGAAAAAACATAAAAACTGGAGTTTTACAACCTAAATTGTTGCTTTTGTGGGCCAAGGAGTCACCCATTTTCCAAAGGGTTCATCTTGTAGGTTTATCATATGCTTGGTGAGTACAACATGTGCGAGTCTGGCTGTGCGACAACGTAGAATGGAAATTTTGGGAGACACAATTTGAAGACTATCTGATCAGTCTCATGACAAAGTAAAGATTTCACTGCTGAGAAACACGACGGGAAGTGCATTGGCTCAGATCGTAACAATCCCCATGCTAGAAGTGGCTCATGACTACAGTAAGGTCAAAGCAGCGATCGAAAAATATGTCAACTAAAGAGTAAATAAAGTTTTTGAAAGATATATGACTAACCAGATAACACAAGTGGAGGGAGAGAGCATGGAACACTTATTATACACGTCAATTAGACAACTTATTCGAAACTGTAATCATAACGGGGATACAGCTTCAACGTGTCAAGAAGGAACTCACAGAAGACAAGATGCTATGTGACAGCATAGTCAATTGGAGAAGTTGACGCAGTTTCTTAATTTCATTAATCAAGATTGTATTCCACTTACTACTCACATAAATTGAAATCCCACCTCCTTCTTGTTCTCTGATGATGCGATGACATGTATAATTTACAGTGAAATATGTAAATATTTTTTTTTTCATTTTCTCTGAGCCAATTTTCTGGTATTATAACTACAGTTCAGCAACATTTGTGCATGTATATGAAGTCCTCAATATCTTCAAGTTTATTTCTTAGGCTGCGAACGTTAATCTATAGGGTTTTACACTTACGAATGACACGCTACTGTTAAGTGAATACTATTCAACTAAGTCATAATTACATTCACACACATTTGTTAAAAAAGGATCTTTTAGGTAATTTAAATAGGCACTCATTTAAGATATAAAAAAGCAACCCTACAAAGACTATCCTGACCTAAATTGCACCTATTTATGGCGAAGAAGGAAACAACACCAAGTTTTTAAAGTTATTTTTCGGCTTTTATCTTCATTAAATAAAAAAAATAGTCTTTTACAACATAGGGCCTTTTTCTGTACACAGACGTTTGAGGTTCTGACCCAAGTAGCATGTATTTGTCCAGCCTTCTTGAGATCATTTGCTTTTTTGGCAATGCTGTCATTGTATGGGGTTAGGTGATCACTGATGTAAACTGAGTGCGATGCTCCTGGATATCCCAAGTCACTTAAGTTCATTTGCTTCCTTGATCCCTTGGTTTTCATCAGAGCATCCTTTTTCCACCTATTTACAAATCTGACTAGAATTGGTTTCGGTCCTGGCTTATTTGAAAGCATCTGATGTACCACATCAATGTCAACATACCTGATGTCCATCTCAAGCTCTTTCCCCAGATTACAAACACTGTCGTAAACATCTGGTGAACTTTCTGGCAGTCCATATATCACAGCGTTATTTCGTCTCACATATTGTTTTATATCATCATCATTTTTTTACTGTACTGATCTCTCCTACTCCACTATGGTTTTCGAAGCTAACTCTTATTTCGTCAAGCTGTTTTGGAAAGTCTTTGAACTTTTGGCTCATGAACTGTGTCAACTGCTGTATCTGGATATGCACATCATTAAGAGTCTTGACTGCTGCATTTAACCTTTTTTTATAGTTCATCAATCATATTTTGGAGCCCTAGATGGTCAGGTTGTAGTTCACTTTCTTTTCTACCACAATTCCATACCATACTTTATTCACCACAATATTTCTTGTATTCACTTAATGTTAATTAACACATTCTGTGTGTGAAACCATCTTCCACACAGGTTTTCACATCCAAGCATCTTTTGCGAATTTTTTACTTTCGTTCCACACGGCACACAGATATTGGCCATTTTGACG
Source organism: Medauroidea extradentata (assembly GCA_003012365.1). Classification (NCBI taxonomy): domain Eukaryota; kingdom Metazoa; phylum Arthropoda; class Insecta; order Phasmatodea; family Phasmatidae; genus Medauroidea; species Medauroidea extradentata. Next base: position 22,864 of record PNEQ01052439.1, on the reverse strand, counting down.
TCAAGCAGAACAAGGCTAAGTTATAGGCCTACATGAGACATTCAGGCCACTAGACCAACTAGAATAAATTTTTAATTTTACTTCTGTCCTACAGTATCACTTTTAAACATGGACATGTAACAATCATACATATGCCTAACCGGTACATATGTTTGTTACAAGTTTTTACCTTTGAATTTCAGAACGTTCACATTTACAAATTGATGCTGCCACCATTGACAAGAGTTGTCCATAAATGATTACCCTAATTTCAGTAAGTTATCACAACCACAATTTTGTTACTAACTGTGTGGTTCTATAACAAGTACACTTGTAAACTCATAAAGTTTCTCCACAGTTGTGTCTTGTTCACCACATCTGCTGCTAGAAGCCCTGCGTGAGATGTAAAGGTCAAATGGCTTCCCTGCAGGAAAAAGTGCAGTGTGCCGTGTGGCTGGCAGAAATGAAATCACTGATTCGTGTACAGCAAATATTCAGAGTTTGTTAAAAGATTACACCACCTGCTGTTAAAGTAATCAAGGCAAGGATGAAAACCTTTTAGCAACGAGATCCATTAAGAAGGGAATAAACAGTGGGACGAAACTGTGCAGGCAATTCAAACCGCATTCACCACATTACCAAAAAATTCTTTGGACAGGCATTGTGCCAACTTGAAGTGCCAAAGAGCACAGTGCATAAAGTGGTACGCTAACTTCTAAAATTGTATGTGTACAAACTTCAAATTGTGCAGCATTAGGTACAGCCAGACGATCATTCACGATGTGAACAATTTGCTATTGACATGTTGCAGCAGACTGATGAGAACAAAGTGTTTTTTTCTTAACGAAATTGTATTTCACGTCAGTGGATATGTGAACAGGCACAATGTACGTATTTGGGACTCAAAAAACCCACATGCTGTACGATTACACTTTCAGGATTGTCCAAAGTTTAATGTGGGTATGTGAAAGATGTGTACCCAACAACTGTTTCCAGTTTTGTCACCTAACAACAGTTGGAAAATATATTTTAGTGTTGTTGTACTTAATTGTTTCAGTTTAGTTTATGAAAAGCCCTAATTATATCCACATGATCTAAGTAGTGACATGTAACTTAATGTGGATCTACAGAGTGATTTCAAACAAATCCTAAATAAATCAAAATGTAATGTGGTAAGTTAGCTGTTAGCTGTTTTAATTTCATTGGTACAGTCTCATATCTTCAACAAAACATCAGTGAATAATAATAAACATTTTAACAGATGCTACAAGAATTTTTTCTGATATAATTTTACATTTTTCATGGTTCACACTTAACTTACGTGCTGAGTATCTTTTTCTGTACAATATACTGTTTATTAATTAAATATAGGCCTATTGCCATACACTTTCACAGTAAATCTTCTGCATGTAGAGATTTGAGAATTTTTAAATTTTTTGTGTTTATTTCTGCATATTGTGAGACAGTTACTCACTGGTACCCAACATTACATTTAGGCCTAAGTAAGTTATTACTCGAGGGATTTGGTATAAAATTACTGTAAGCCTATTGTGGTCAATTTAACTGTTGTAACACATTCACATGAAATGTTCTGCCCTTGCTAAAAGCAGAAGTAAATGTTAGTATAAAACCTTCAGTACATTACATTTTAATCCCTACACTTGCAATTTAAACTAATATTTGCTGTCAAGTAAATAATATTCCGTTATTCATTGTTATGTCATGTGTACACTTGTTTAAGGTTGGTGTTTAGCATGGTGAGAGCAACAGGTCGGAATTATTATTACTATTCCATGTGGAAATATTGCACTTCTTTTGTATCTAACTTATTCGGAAACATTGACTGTGTGTTCCACCTGGAAATTTGTCGCCTATGTAGTTTTCGAAGTGATAGTTATGGTTCTCTTTATTAACAAGACTTGTTGTGAGTATACAACAGCTTAAAACCCATTATCCTATAATATTTTAGTTTTGTCTCAATTAGGTTGGGTAAGGTAGTTTAGGTTAGTTTGAAATGCTGAAAATGATGTGCTGATCTGGGCAAGTTAGTTTATGGTAGGTGGCTAAACTAAATACATAAGTGTGCTAATATATCATAAATGTGAACATAAATTTAAAATTATATATATAAAAAAAAAGTGTTATTTTACGATACGAGTTGACACAGCCTAGACCCTACTCTCAGAAAGTAGGATGGCTATGTTTATTGTGCTTTTTAACTGTTTGTACAGTTTTTCCCAGTATTTAAATACGTTTTTCTTTGGCGTTCATAGCCACTAGCTAATCCGTTTTAATAGCTTTTCGGATACAGTAGTAGGCCTATTGACCACACGTTGTGGTTATAAACCAGCACTTTCGTCAACCCTAAAACATCATTTTTTCGTGAATTTCATTTCGAGTACGTCACCCCCTAATTTTGACAAAAAATTTTAAACTTTAGGCCCTACGCTAATCTGAAATATTAAGTATAGGCTATATTTTCCTCCTATAATTCTACGACAAATTTTAGTCTTATAATGTTTATTAAGATTGAAATTATTTAATTGTACACTAATTAATTTGTGTAGGCCAAACTCCTAAAGTTCCTTGCAGTTAGGCTACAATACATTCACAAGTTTATCTCGCCTTTAAAAATTAGTAGGTTTGTAAGTTTGCTTGTCATGTATTATGAAATACAAATACGAACTTATAGGCGAACTGAGTGTTTCAAAAATCCAAACCATGAATTTTGCTTACGAATCATACGGCAGACACTATGTTTTAATTTAATGCAATCAAGTTACTGCCACAACTGACATACCGGTAACTTAATCACTGCATCCGTACGGGATGTCTTCACCAAATGAAATATTAGCTGTCTTATATTTTCACGTCCTCCCTACTTCCACGCTCTGCCGAATTAAAAATCAAATCATGGGCCCACTATATTTTTTAGTTATAGCCTACATGAAATGCTAGACCTACGTAAAATTTGAGTAGGCCTACCCCATTTAAAGAGCAAAGTGAACACGCAAATAGGCTGTAACCACAATGTACGACGAAAGTGGACTGTATACATTTTTTTCACGTTATTAGGTTATAACAAATATTTCGGCACATTTATTGTAACACGATATGTTTTGATTCGTCTTATTGTAGGACCTGATTGGTAGCCTAGGCCTGTTCTAACAAATTAGCTTAACAAAACGTACGCAAATATTTTTCCTTTTACGGCACCTTCTAAACAACGTTTCTATTTACTCACAAACAAAACACCTGAATGTGTAAAAAATACGCATTTGAATTGTTATCTAGATTCTTTTAAAAACCATTAAGGTTAACTACGAGATTACCGCGCAAACATGTGCAAACGTTTTTTTTTTATTCAGAGAGGGAAACTATTCTTATTTAACCTAAAAATGTCCCTGCAAATAATCAAAATTAATACCTACCGCCCAATGTAAGTTACATTAATATTCAGACACTGTACACAACACAAAAATGTTAATGCAATAAATGCAAAGTTCCATACCTTCTAGATAACCGCGGTTCCCAAACAAAAACTACTGTCTCTAGACCAGTTAGGCCTACTCATTCCCTGTAGCACAGCATCCACAAGACTACCATGATCTCAACTCAAACTGCGGGGCGAAAGGCGAAGTAGGGAGGAGAAACAGTAAGAAGGATGCGGAGATGCGTGGGCAGTTGTGAGATAAAGGTCCGCCGCTTCCTCCCGTCCTCTTCAGCACACTGTTTCAACGACGATAAAGGCCTAACTAGTGCACGAGAGGAAACCAAACATTTACGACTACCAAACAGCTGCTATCAGTTCAAACTTAAGCTCAATGCCTCTCTCAAAGGCTTTTGTGGAATATCAACTTTCTGTTACTTCTGTATGTAGGCCTACACAAACAAAATACACTGGGCATCTGCGGTAATGTGTAAGTTCTCGGGCATTACAGTTTTTTAAAAAGTCCGTTTTTTTAAGCTGGGCGCGTGACAAGCTCGGTGGACAGCGGGCCCTGCCTTCACCCGGCTTTCTTTCACCAGTATCTACCGCACCCGGGAAACTGGAGCCGTTTATGGATTCTTTAATGTTTGGTTTCATAAACAAAAAAAAATAAAATAAAACTTCATTATTTGTCACTTAGATGTCAATTTAAACTGTGCATATTTGCAATAACGTTTCAAGAAACTTATATATAAAATCACAAATTCGTAATTGACGCAAATTTTTGTCGCTGTTAACATTTTAAAATTCAGTAACTGGCATGAAAACAGCAGTTTTAGTGTTAAGTTCTGGCCATAATTCTCAAATATTTATATCCATAACATGAGCATTTAAATGTGATCGAGATCGTAACTTAAATGATGTATGCAAAGAACTGTTAGCCCTGAGTTACAATGTTAAACGCTAGAACGACCCACCATTAATAACTAAGCCGTTTGTTACCTACGGAAATGTTTTTGAAAGAGAATAAATTACTCTAATAAACATAATTAGGTACGGTAGGTATACATAAAAATCAATTACAAATAATAATGTAAGGAAGGTTATGCATAGGGCATGCTTTACTTACTGTAAGCAAAATACTAAATTATGTAAGCAAAATACAATATTATCACAACTCTGGTATTTTCCGTAATAAAGTAGCAACCCAACAGTTGAACAAAACACACCAGAAGTAGGCTAACACAACACAACCACTAAGCGCCAATTATGGTACGACATATAATGTTACACAGCTACCAGAACAGAAAGAACAAAGTTCCAGTAGCAAAGCAGCAGGTGACGCCACGTGTATTTCTTTCTTTACATGCTTACAGATGCTTTGAAAGGAAATATCCGGCATTTAGCACGTAAGACTAGCGTAAAAGGCGGTGTGTGTGTGGAGTCCCCGTGCGAGTGTCACACACACAAATCGTCGGGTCGGGTTTCAGTGGTCGGACGGTTTCACCTTACTCTTTCCTTCATGAGTAGCACATTGTCTATCTACTAAACGATAAGACACGTGAAACTAGTTGTTTATAACATGAATTTTACAAATACACCACAACATATTATATTGTTACAATAAATTATGTTCGAATTTTGGAATACGTAACTGAAAAAAAAAAAGTTAATCTTCAACTATTTTCAAACTGGTTAGTTTTTTCCCCTGAAAATTGGCCGCCCCTCTGGTTTTGTCGCCTTGGGCAATAGCCCGCTAAATCCCTCTGCATTTACAGTAGGTAGTTATATGTTTAATATTTCCCCACAGTAGGTCTAATAAACCATACGAGATTATGCTATGAAAGAAAGCAAATTAGGCCGATCGAACACAATTTATAGTTTAACGGTAGCACCGGTTTAATCGTCTCCGGCTATCTCTTTCCATTTGTTAGTCTCCGGTTACATATAAATCCTTCAACGGAGCAGTTTGCGCAAAACTGTTACACAGAAATGTTGGAAATAGTTCTTACTATGTAGCATAATTTTTTCAGGACATGAGTTTTTATAATTTTGGCTAATTATCAACTTAATAAAATTTCCTTAAAGTCAATAATTAGCCAAAATTATAAAATATTGTTCCGAAAAGATAAGCTACACAGTACAAACATTTTCAATGTTTCTATGTAACGGTTTTGTGATACCTGCTCCCTTTCAGGATTTAAAAAATTTAACTTGATAATGATAAAATAGCATAAATAGTAGGCTTAAACCGTGGACTTTACTCTCCAGTACTCCGCCCCTCTCCCTTTCTCAACCTGTGTAGGTAAAACCCTAACACCCTACAGTTTGTAAGATTCTGCGTATTTGACATCAGTGGAGTGGAATAGCCGAAACTGGAAGGAAGGCCGTGTTGTGTTTACGTTATGTGCAGCTTGGAAAACAATTGTGCCTTTTGTACTTAAGTGATATGGATCGGTAAGTTGAAATATTCCATGTCGATGAACTTAAAGAGAATGTGGTATATAATTCAACACTAAAAACATTAATCTATAGCTGTAGGTTTGTTGAAGCCAATTTTGCGACAAGTTAACAATAGCAATCCTAGACAATAGTTTTAGCCAACGTCTTAAACAAAATTGTTTCCAGTGTTACGAACTTCTGAGGCACAGTCTCTGACGCCGGAACTTCGTGCACTTAACTGCGGCGCAAGAGATCACGCGTAGCGCATTAGTAATTCTGGATGAATATTTACTCATTAGGTTGGCAAATGCCATCCGTATTGGCTTCGAAAAATGTGTATAAATCAATTTATGTTTTCAGAGTTTATTTATATACCACGCACTCTTAACTCATCGTGCTGTGCAGAATTTAAGCTACTGAAAACAAATGTAATTATAAAACTGTGTCGAGACAGATTTAAAAATGTTTTCCCGCTGTGTAATATAACTCTTTGAAATTATCTCTATTATCGGTACTTAGCGACACACCCAAAGGACAACACTTCAGTTAATGTGTTATTTAGTCAAATAGTTACTAAAATCATGTAAACTAATGTAAAGTAGTTAAACTGTGTGTGAAATAAGCAAGTTTTGGGCGATAAATCAGTTCATTTCTTGAGTAGCGCTTAAACGCGTTTAGTGATTTACAGACTGGATAAGGGTATATGGCGGAGTAAATGTTGTAAATGTTTCATTGTTGCAGTAATGATAATCTCGTAACTTAAATAATACGTTAACATATAAAGCTATTATGATGCTAAAGTTGAAACTACTAAACTTTTCATCACTAAATGATTTATAATAAACTTTAAAAGGTTTTTAATTTATTCATTTTAATATGCAATAGTAATAAATTAATAATTAAGCTAGTTTGACGTAAGGTATATCTATGGCCACTACAATCGTTTATATTTTTCTTCTGCAAATAAGTGAATGTGGAATAGCACCAGAATGCTATGGCGCAGGCGGGGAAACGGGGGATCTATGAGGAGACCGGACGACCGTTGACATTGTCCAGCATGATTCCCTCACGCTAAACTCCAGGAGTAACCCTGCCAGTCATTTAACCCAGGTCGTTTTTTGTGAGTGGTAAGTGCTCTATCGTTATGCTGCGCTGCAATGCTTTTAAAACACGTGAAATTTAAGGATTAATATATTTTTTAATAATTAAATAAACAACTCAAATTTATAAAACTTTATTTCACATTTTTAGTATTTGTTTTTTGTATGTGTCCTTACATTTCGGACCAAAAAATGCTGGCTTGGAGAGCGAACCCGAAAATCCCTCTTCCTTTTTTCTACGCTCATGCTTATTCTTATTCATCTTTTATTTGTTTGTGTGGGAAAGAGCAGGGTAAAGTGGCCACTCTAAGCCAGAACATTTTGTAAATAATATTGTGTACTTTTTGTAGGCATTGAGTTCGTGCATCCTAGTATACAAATGATCGTTAAAGTCAGCAAGCTACAAGATACCGAGCAAGGGCGGCTCCACGAACCATCAGATCGAAAAAAAAAAAATTGAATCCGTGATTGCAAAATGATCAAAGCTTGGCAAGGCGGGGAGAGGGAAAGATGCCTATAAACATAAGGGTTGGCATGACTGACCAGTGAAAGTTGAACTGACAAGGGCATAAGGGAGGTACAGAATTTTCAATGTTAAGCAATGGCATCTCGTGTTCTGTGCAACAAGCACTATATTCTTGTAGTGCTATGCAAGTGATTGTTTACCGCCGTCATCCAGCAGTAATTAATTGACAGTTATAATCTCTTGACTTACGAGACAATTAAATCTAATATCTTACATTTTAAGCATTGTAGTATGTACTTTCAGTCATAAAACAGGCCTCTAGAAAAAGTAGCTATATACACTTAGCATTAACCGGATATGTCTAGCCTATTCACTTTTCAGTAGCAGTCAGTTTAAATTTACAACTATGAACATTTTTTTCAATGTAAGCATTTTCTTAAATATAAATTTTGTTTACGAAGGTAAACAAATTCTGTAATGTCCATTAAGGCCTCGCTCTTTAGTTTAGCAATGGTTTCGGAAATATTTTTTAACGAAAATTAATACATATATCAAAAATTCATTTTGGCAGTTTTAACACGTATATATCACAGTTTGTATCTGAATTTTTCTGTTGCAATACACCAAATAGATTTATAGATTTTTGCCCCTGAAATAGCAAATATTTAGTTGCCAAAATAAGCTAAAATTAACCAAAATAATTTGTTTGCTAGCAAACGGTACATTATTTTATAAAACTCTCTGGAAAAATTGTGTATCGTATGACTGTACGTATAGTCTCAAATTTTTTTAGAGCATTTGGCTAAATATTGCTCAAGTTATTTGCAATTGTTTGAAATAAATGAAAGAGCATGGCCTTAATTCGTTGACGAAGCGTGTTCATATGCTTAAATAAGATTTTTCATTAACAGTTGCATCGTTGCAACTCAACTGACAATTAGGATGGGTTTCTAGTTTTCATAGATGAATAGCAGAAGTTCCAAACTTTCTAAGTGGCGAAAAGTAAATTATTCAGGAACAGCAAAAAACAAATAGCTTAGAAGCTTATGGACATACAACAATGCTATTTTTGACCTCCTGTAAAATCCAAACAAATGGTGGGAGGCACTTAGGATATATTGAGGTTATCGGCATTGGCATATAGAATCATTTCCTGGGCAAAAGTAATTTCCACAAAAAGTGGCACTTAGGACGTTTGGAACTTCTGCTCTTCAAATGGATTATTAGTTGGTGGTTCTTTCCTTTCATTGTAAATATTAACAAAAACTTTTCTTTGTTAAAAATGATGGTTTAAACATCTATATCTGCAATACAATATAGTATCTGTTATATAAGAGACTGGCGAGATTTTCATTACAGCGAATTCTGAACTTAAGGGGTATGGAAAGGTAGGATGTCGAGCGGGTGACTGGAACACTCAATCGTCAATAAAATCTGAACTACTCATCAAATTTTGATGAGATTTTTTGCCGAGTAGATATTTTATCAGCTGACGTTTATATATATAACATTAGGTAGTATGCTTTACTTTCGATTAAATATTTAAAACTGTTTTTAGAAAAATAAGGGCTTGAAACCACAAAATCTACAAAAATGGGAAACTGTACTGTTTATAATTTTTAATACGATAATGTCTGGACCTCTATAATAACAGAATTTCAAATATACTCGCGTTTTAATTTGAAAATAATTTTACTATCCGAAAATCTCTGCGCGATAGGTTTACGGATGTTAAAATTATTTTCATATGAAAACGCGAATATTTTTGAAATTCTGTTACTATAGAGGTCCAGACATTATCGTATTAAAAATTATAAAAGTTACAGTTTCCCATTTTTGTAGATTTTGTGGTTTCAAGTCCTTATTTTTCTAAAAACCGTTTTTAATTTTTTACTCGAAAGTAAAGCATACTACCTCATAATGTTATATATATAAACGTCAGCTGATAAAATATCTACTCGGCAAAAAATCTCATCGAAATTTGATGAGTAGTTCAGATTTTACTGGCGATTGAGTGTTCCAGTCACCCGCTCGACATCCTACCTTTCCATACCCCTTAATCCTTAGATGTGTTTCGAGAATTACACAAATGAAATACAGCGACATTAAATTAAATTTATAATAACACTTTAGGTATCAATGTTACTTGTTTCTGTCTGCAGAAGTATGTATATATGTTATAAGTACATATTCTGAATTTCATGACGACACATACGTTACCAGAAAAGTCGGATATGTTTGTCTGACTTTTTGTAAACCAAAAGATTTTACCACCTTGTGCTAATATAATTGGTAGTTTGCAGGCCCCAAGTTTAGCCAATCCCCTGTCAAATTTTTAAAAAATGTTTTACCAACAGTAGGCCCTATTTCCTCCCGGTTAAGTAGCCGAAGGAGTTGCGGGAAGAGTAGTCGACCTAATATTTTACAAATTTTGGTTGCGAAAGTTCCTATAATATGGAAAAATTTCGTTTTCAAGTGTTGTAAAGAATCTGAACTTCCAGCAAGTTTTTGTTTACAGTAAATTTTTTATGTTTCATCGGTTGTTGAGATCGTTTGTACAAAGTGGCGATCGGGTTGCAAATTATTTTTAGACTATTACTGCGTAGAAATTATAACTATTGGCATTTTCCGAGCACAGTGCTGCATTGATTGAGCGAGTAAGCGAGTAAAATATTTCGTATGAGTAGCAAACAAATTTCATTATTGCCACAAATATTTTTACTTTATTCTTCCAGCATACCATTAGCCTAAATATATATAAAATTGTTATAAAATATAATTTAATTGCTAGAATTTGAGAAAAAGTGCTCTTTTCGTACCTATGTGCTTCTATTGGTAATGACTTCATCATTAGCAAAACTCACTAATTCCCTCAGCGAATTTTTCTCTAGTTTGAAGTTTTCCACTGATTTCAAGTGAATCCATTTTCACCTATTTGAGTAGAGGGAATCAACTGCAAACGAGCAGTTTTTTTTTTTCACTTTTTCTAATTAAGAGCGCAGCAACGATAGCTAATAACAGTGAACACGTCAGTTATATATACAGTTCCTTGAAGCCTTGCTAATATTCAACTTTTTCCGCAATAAACCATCATCCCTACTAATGTGTTATCAAGTTGTAGATATTTCCATAACAGCCACAAAGTATTAATTATGAAGTCTTTATTTGTGGGTAACAAATGGTAACGGTTCAGATCATTCTGATTTATAATAACACAAAATATTAGCAGATATTTCCGAGGATAGCAGTTAATTCCCCGATTGAGAAAAATTGTACTTGCGATCAATCTGATATATACATAAAACATTTATTTATGGTATATAAAATATATGATATACCAGACGGCAACTGTGGTTTATTTAAGTTAAACTTAACACATGCACAATAGTACATGCAGGTTTCCAGGCTTAATAAACATGATATGCTGACTTTACAAAAACATGCTTGGGTACCCATGCTTAACCAATTACTCTTATTCTTGAAATACACTGAACGTTAATGTTTAGAAAAACGTTCATATGTCAGCATAAAAACTGCTAAAATTGCCTAATTTTGCACCCTGAAATCCAAAAATTTCCGGTGGGCCCCCGTTTTAATGGGAGGGATGGTAGAGTGTTCGGGTACTGCATAGCCGCCCCCCCCCCCCCTTCCCAACTCTCCCGGTTCAAAAAAAATTCTCCCTGGAGCTGCCTCTGATCCCAAGTCAGATATTTTATCTGCTGTGGGAAAAGTTCGCCATTTGTGGGAATTATTACAATCTTTGTGATATGACGATAACTATTTCAACGAAACGTACAATTTTTCTTCCTGAAACAATTGTGAAGAAAATGAGTTGAAGTTCCTTCCGTAAACCGCAGAAAGTTTTCTCGGCAATTGGATGAAAACTAGGAAAATTAACATTTTCCATAAACGATTATAGATGAAATTCATACAAAAAATTATTACCCTATCCTGTATTATTCGGTTAAAGGCATTGATCCGCAGTTTGAACAAGAAACTACTGTAGGTGTTACAGCGGTAGGCAAAATGATTAAATTGGACATAAGCAAAGACGAAACTGGTATTTTGTCCAAGTTTTTTATCTTTCTCCAGATGAGTTGGAAGGTGAAATAAGATTACTGAAAGCACATGTCATGGACAAAACTCTCTCTAAACGAGGATGTAACGAATTGATACAGTGGCTTAAGTCAAACGAGTTGAAAAGTGTTTTACACAGTACGGTAAGGCTGCTACTGAGTTTAGTGCAATTCCTGTGACTGGTGCATCGTGTGAATGAACATTTTCAAAACTGGTTCACGTAAAAAGTAATCTTTGGTCGACAATAAGCCAAGAAAGACTAAATGACATTATACTTCCGCTCGTTAAAAAGCAGCTTGCTGTAAAAGTAAAAATGGACAAAGTTATTGAGGAATTAAAAATAAAGTTCTAATCGAACATCGTTTGTGTCGTAATTCAAACATTTGTATTTACTTGTTTTGAGTCTATAATTCAGATATTTGTGGTTAATTTTATATAAAGTGGTATATAGGATGTCAGTGTGTCTGAACTCGGCACAGAAATTGTGGCAAGGCGATCCTTATTAAAAAAAAAAAATATCTAGGGAACTTATTACCTAAAATGTATGTTAAGGAAGGCATGAGCCCTTAAAAATTAAGTTAAAGAATTGTTTCGTTTTAAACATCAGAAAACAAGTGGATCAAAATTACCAATCTATGAGCAGTGTTTAATGCCATTGAGATTTCCAACCTGTTTATTATTTATTTTGATCAGCAGATCCCAAGTAACAAAAACAATTTATCTTGTTGCAAGTGCCTAGAAAGCACTATTTCAATAATAGGGTGGACACAACTATACTGTAAAGAGGTGAGGATTTAATGGTAATTTTACACAGGATGAAAATTAGAGTGACTCTTAACATAACTCAGAGATTAGTAACTTTTCTCGTCTCAGTTACCGATATTTAAAAAAAAATTATACTATATTTTTATGGGGAATCATATTTCCCTTAGTAATTCAGATTATATGATACTTACTTATTGCTTTCTTCATAAGGATCCACCCAGTGAAGTTTTTATACCGAGTTCAATTACAAACTATATACTTGGCTAAATGTAAATAATTAGTTCTGCAGGACGGAAAATTATTATGTGGTCGGAATAACTGTCTGTCCATTCATAAAAACAATCTTGCGACAAGTTAATGAGGGATTCAAAATATATTGTATCAATTGACTGTATTTTGTGTATCATGTCTAGATTTATGTGTTTGAGTTTCAATGGAATAAGATTAAGTTGTTTAGTCAATTATAGCAAAGTTACGAACTTATGATCAAGGATTGGTGCAGATACGAATGTTGGAAAACTGAAACAAATTTTAATTATTGTTGCAAATAGTTTTGTTATTAACGGGTAAATCATGACTTGAAAATAAATGTTTTCAGTATAACAATGTAAAATCTTATGTATTGACCTTATAACTTAAATTGTATACGTCATTCGTTTTCATTTGTCTATGACAAGCACACTTCAAAATTGAAAATTTTATAGCAAGTATTTTTAGCATGAAGACTTCCAACACACACGCACACAAATTACCGAACTTTATTTACTTTCTTCTATGTACAATGTTGCGCAACGGTAACACGTTGAACTCGCATTCGGGAGGACCAGAGTTTGATCCCCGGCTCCGGCCATCCTGATTTCGGATTTCCATGGTTTCCCAAAATCGCTCCAGGCGAATACTGGTGTGGTTCCTTAATACAGGCCATGGCCGAATCATCTCCCAATTTCTGTTCTTGTGTAAAAGTTGTAACCGTCTCTACGACCTCGCTGTCGACGAGACGTAAAGCCCAATACCCTACCTTACCTCCATGTCTGACTTATTAAAATTTTTGCAAAATGAGGCTATTTAGGAGTTTTCATGGTAGACATATTTCTAAAGATAGAACTTGGTACAAGCAATATTTCAAGAAAAAATATGCTTATGTGGAATTGTTCGAGTAAAGCGTTGAGCATGGGCACCAAAACACTTTTTTTTGCCAAATTAGCCTGCACAGCATGTTTTAAAATGTGTTAGACAACTATACAAAATTAAAAAAGACGTCACAAAATGAAAATATTTCTCGTGACTTAACACTGCCAAATAAACGTAATTTTGTAGAAATAATAATTACATACGTCTTCACCTCATCTCCATGGCAGGTGAAGACGTATGTAATTATTATTTCTACAAAATTACGTTTATTTAGCAGTGTTAAGTCACGAGCCGAGTGTTGCGTTGAGTGAGCTTCTGCAAAATATATTGTGCATAAGTGGCTGATAGATTATTTAAGACAGATAGATATTTACTATTCATTTGAGCATACAACAATGGTGTTTGAACTCGTCAATGTGTAGATACATATTAGACTGACAAGACAAACAATAAAACAAGTAGACAAGATAAACAAACAGATTTGGAATAATTAAAGTATGTTTATGTACACAGTATTTTGGAACCTCTCAAATTAAACAATAGCCTATATAGGCCTACAGTAAATTAAATAACTTGACACTAGGAGCAGGTGGATGTTGATATGCACATACATACACATACAAATATGCTGACAGTAAGTCTGCTCATGATTATTAACTGGTAACAGGTACATATTCTAAATTATACGAACACCTATGTGAAATTTTTTTTATCTTGATTTAACCTAGAACCAGAAATTGTATTGTTAGCCAAATAGTTTTGTACACAATAAGTTCTCCAGCAGCAATAATTTATTTGATAGACAAATATTCATAAACATTATAAAATGAGTTTTTAGCATAAATTTATACAAACGTTCTAACAGGCTAGCATCCTTTTGAATTTTGATACTTTCAGGTAGTTTATTGCAAACCGTAATCCCTACGTTATTAATAGTCTTTAGGGTCTGCGCTATATTAACTTTTACAGATGGAAATTATTCTTAGTTATGGTGTTGTGACAATGTACTTGGGCATTTGTGTCATATTTAGTTTTATTTTTGTGCATATAAAGAATTGTCTTGTAGATGTACATGCAAGGTAGGCTACTATGTGCATTCCTAACACCCTGAATATGTTTCTGCAACTTAAAGTTGGAGGTTAAGTGTATAATTATGCGCAAAGGTCCTTTTTTGCGCAATAAAACAGTTTGTAAGTTTGATTTACTGGTACCCAAGTAAATCATGCCATAACTGATGTGAGAGTTGACATATGAAGAATAAACTGATTTCACACATTTGATTGAAGTTATTACTGATAGAGATTTAAGCATATGGCAAGACTTGTTCAACTTTTTTACAATGTTCCTTACATGGGCTTTCCACGATAATTTATCATCAGTATTCAAGCCAAGAAAACAGGTTTGTTTCACGCAGTTAACAAATTGGTTTTGCACCTTAACTTTTGTTTCATCAGCTCCGGTTTTTTGGATTAAACAGAATGCATTTTGTTTTTTCGAGCTTTAATGATAACTTGTTGGAAGCAAACCGGGAAGATAGTTTGCAAATAATATTTGACGCACTGTTTTCTAGAGTCGTATTCAGGCATGGTTTTAGTAAGTTTGTGTCATCCGTAAAAAAAAGCAATTGTTTCATTATTGAGTTGAAATTCCAAATAATTTAAATAAATAATAAATAATAGAGGCCCAAGGACATTTACCTTTTGCGGATGAGAATGACATATATCCAGAAAATGTTTATCATTTATCCTTGTTACGTCAACAACTTGTCTTCTATTTGTCAAGTATGTATTTAGTAAGTAATTTGTCTTCCCTCTGATTCCTACACTATTTAATTTCTCCAGTAAAAGTTTATGCCAGGGGTGTAGGAACTAGTATTTTCCAGGGGGCACACAGGTGGTGTAAGCACGATTCCCCCTATAATAAAGCGGGGGGTTCGGGGGTTCTCCCAGGGGAAAATTTGGATTTCAAGGTGTAAAATAGTGCTATTTGTGCAGTTTTTCGTAAACAAACATTGAATAAACCACTGATGGAAATATTAATACTTTCTTTTTTAATATGAAATTACTTTAGATATAAGTTTTTAACTCATACAATAACTAAGCCCAGAGCATTTCCACTATAAATTATTGTTTTGATGCCACGAATATAGGCACATTTTAAGAAAAATTTCTTTCATGATCACAAAACTGCAAACATAAATTAAATGCATGATGGACTATATAAAAGGAATAATATACAAAAAACTATGGAACAGTCTCAAACAATTCAGCACACACAAAAATAGAAAACATTATATAATATAGAAAAATATACCTGTATTTTATGTTGTAAAATGTTCAAACTATCTGACGAAAATTATTTAGAAACTTCGTCATTACCGAATGCTGACTTTTCCTCTGACGTCCTAGAAACAAACTCTTTTAAGATGTCATGTAGTTGAAGTGAAGACAACCTTCAGCCATGAATCTGAGCAACTAATAAGTGATTAAGTCTTTCTTGTGACAGATTTGCTCGCAATTATGTTTTCAAGCATGTTAAATCACTTAATTTCTCTCTGAAGAAGCTGCGTAGGATGGTACAGTAACGGTGAAGATTATCAATTTTTTAACTTCTCTCAGCAATGCTTGCACCATTGCTAATTTGTTCTTTAGTTTTCTTCCTACATGAACATCTCCACTGATATTTTCTTCAGGGATGACAGTCTTCAACATGAGCAGTTGTGCATGCAGTAATTCTAAATTGAAATCAAGTGAATGGTCATCTAATTCTAGCTGCAAATCTTCTGGAAACAGAGGGCCTTGTTCAATAGAAGACAGAATGACTTTTTCCAATTTGATCAGTTTCTCATCAAATCTTATTTTAAGCTCATTTACGAGGTGGCCCACAATTTCATAAAATTCGTTCCTTATTTTTTCTTTGGGTGTTAAACTTACTGAGGAGCTTAGATTGAGGGTATTTTCTAACTTCCGCGGAACTGTGACAGTTCTGTTCTCAACCAATTCCTTCAAGTTTAACTTTTTGGAAAGTTCATCTGCTTCTTTGTAAGATTTATAAAATCCTGTTTCAGATCTAAGTTCCAAAAGTGTCTGCACAAGTAAATCAATAGCCTTTTTAGAATCCGATGCACAAAAATCTGGACCTTGTAATACCTTTGCTAACAATTCACAGGGACAAAAATGTTTATTTCATTTGTGATTTAAAACATTGTTTCCATTTTTTGAAGCATTTTAATATATTCGCTTAGAGCAGATTTTCTCTCGTTTGATGAATTTCCATTCACGATATCTTCCAGAGTTATTTGTACACGTCCATAGTTATGTCTGAATCTCTTCTGCGAATGTAGTCTAACAGCCCATCGTGTAAAACAAATAGGAATAATGTGTTGTATGATCTTCACTGAATCAGACTCTTGTATTCTGCTTGGATGTGAAACCATATTTTAATAAATTAATTTCCTTTTCGCAAACTCTAATATTACATTTTAGCTATCTTCCTATCACTAAAGCGTCGCACATTCCAGCCTGTTTTCTTGTAATTTCTTGCAAAACGAGATCAAGAGCATGGTTTGAACAATGTACAAAACAGCTTTTAGGAAATTATTCAGTCAGGCGTTTCTGTACAACGTTCCACTGACCTGACACATTGATTACGCCATCAAAGCAATGACCTCGTAGTTTGTCAATGCTTATTGTCACTCTGAGTAGCATGTTTTTTATCACAGTTGTTAGTGTACTTGCTGTAGAATCTGGTGGGTTGTACATGCCAACAAAAAATTATTTTATCCCTAGGGAAAATGGAGAGACAGCGCACACACAAAGAAACCTACTCCTCACCAGAAATGTCAGTTGTAGAGTCTGTAATAATGCCAGTAAATGGTGACTTCGAAATTTCGTCTATAACATTTTTGAGAACCCTATGGGACGTAATCTGCAAAATATAATTTTGTACGACTGGGCTAAGCGAGTTGTCTCTGAGCAAAAGCCATGACATCAGTTTTGGTACATCGGATTCTCTTTCATGCAACAAAAGTTACAAGTTTCCATCAAAAGCATCATGACCGCGTATTACAATTCCTGAGCATGCTAAGTACCTGAGTGAATTAATTACTGATATTCATTGTTTTGCATGCTTTCTCTTGTTGCTCCTTTACTTGGGTATTCAACTGTTTCACTACAGTCGTGTGCTTTTCTCTTTGGAATATTATGTGCTCTGATGTAATGTGAAACTGACCTTTTCCATGTTCGTGGAATTTCTGCAGTCTTTTTTTTTTTTTTTTCATTTTCATTTTCTGAAACCATTTACCAGAAACTGCCTCCTTCACATGCCTATCTTTAACCATTTGACAAGCCTTAATGCAGTCATAAAGAAGAACACAATCCCATGATGCATCATAGTGTAATTAGCTATACTTTACAAACAAGCTTGTAACGCAACGCCTTGAATTTGTTTCAGGAAAACTATAACTTGAAGGAGAAGGATTTTTGCTTCAACTATGGGAAAATTGTTTTAATCAATTCAAACACGATTACAAACAGAAATGTGATCAACATGGGGTTAGAGTCGCCGATGGTACAGCCTTCGCTTTCAGACTGTAGTAGTGTGCCATGTATTGCTTCTGTACAGTTTTTGTCTTCTGGTTGTTCTGATCTGACTGTTTCTTCTACAACAGAAGTTGCAGGTGGCGCTTAAGGTGAGGAATTTGGTTTGGCAAGGAAATCATACAGTGTTTTTCTTTTAACATTTTCTGGAAAAAAAATAAGAAAGAGAAACTGTAATTTTGTTTTCGGTGGCTCCTGGCTAGTATAATGTATAAAACTATATTCTTAAGCAGTTTAAGTATGCTAAAATGCAACTAACAAAAACACAAACTGCAAAAGCTGCCTTGACACCGAGGAAGCTGTAGCCGAACACTCAATAAGGGCGGAGTTAGCAGAAAGGAAACAACATAGAGTTCATGGAACTGAGATATTCCATATCAAAGTTCACTGTGTATAGGAAGGTAAGATAAGTGGGTATTGCGTCTCGTCGACAGCGAGGTCACAAAAATCGGTGACACAGTTTAGTACAATGACAGGAGCTGGGAGATGATTCGACCATTGCCTTTTTTTAAAGAACCATCCCAGCATTTGCCTGCAGCGGAAAACCATGTAAAACCGAATTCAGAATGGCCGGAGCCGCAGATCAAACCCGGGTCCTCCCGAATGCGAGTCTAGTGTGTTTCTGTTGCACGACCACACTCGGTTCCTGTGAATAGGAAACCTTTGCGTAAACCGCTTTTTCTGGACCCTTATTTTTCTTTAAATATAATTATTTAATACCTGTTCTTTGTCTGGGATTACTTCCTACCTTCTTCTAATTGGTATTATTGTTTCAAGTTAAATAACTTTGTGTGTTGGTTCCCTTTTGCATAACTCTGTCCAGGTTTAAGGAAAGACCTCACAGCCCGTGAACACGCGAATTATGAATACATGAAAAGAATTGAAACCAACTTCTGGTTTGCTTTCTTTTGCCGACAAGACAGTTCTGATGGTGATATCACCACGGAAAATAATAGTCAGTGCAGTGTAAAATATTTGATTATACTTTTCTACTGTAGGCTAATAATAACAATAATAATAATAATGATAATAATAATAACAATAATAAAAATAATAATAATGCTTTTCGAATGCAGCAGCCACTAATATCAAAATAACTAAACTTTAGGTGGGAAATTTTATTTATAGATTTCAGTTAGCTACTCGTACACCCATACGCAAAATTCAGCATTGTTATCTATTTCAATAGGACTCAGAATTGGGTCCATTGAAACTGCCAAATCAGACACGGGGCAACCATGTCAGTAGAATCGCGAATTGCAGCTCACACAGTTTCATGAACTAAA
Source organism: Medauroidea extradentata (assembly GCA_003012365.1). NCBI lineage: Eukaryota > Metazoa > Arthropoda > Insecta > Phasmatodea > Phasmatidae > Medauroidea > Medauroidea extradentata. The sequence continues at coordinate 3,590 of PNEQ01052439.1, read as the reverse complement.
TGCTAAAACAGACGGAGAAGAGGGAGTAACAATGCAGATGTCAGAGACAATAAAATACAAATGTACCTATAGAGAACATATGAAACAAATTTGCAGGAAAAGGTTCCTCGTAACTTGCGGCAAAACATTTAAGAGGTCTGGTGGTACCCAGTCTATGTAGAAGCAGACATCAATTTGAATATTTTATGTCAGCCTATTAGAATTACAGAAACTACCATCGTTCAAGTTTTGAGCCAGCTATAATATTAGGCAAAAAAAATACTAAATTATCTGTTTAATTTTGCAGCGTTATTCACAATTATTTTCTGTCGTTGTTTAAATTTGTTCTGGTACTTATGCACGTTCTGTAAATGTTTAGATAAAAATACTTAAATTTGGATAAACATTTTAATACGAAAAAAAACATTAAATCCCTATTGCACATGAGAGCATTTGAATTCTTTCTAAATAAATGTTTCAGCGCAACATATCTACGCTTTTACCTCTAACTAAATTGTATTTTGAAAATTATTTCTCGTTGATGCCAACTATGCAGAGCAGAGGTGTAATAATATTTATGCTATATTTATGGCAGGGGCCTATTTATTGTTGTTCTTTTGTTATTACAACGAAAATGTTGAAAACGCATAATTCAAACGTGCCCATTTATAAACTACACAGAGGAGAAAAACAACTGTGAAATGCACTTAACTTTGCTTTTTTGGAGAAAATATTACAAAAATTTTTACACTTGTACAAAGATCAACTTACGTTTGATAACATTATTTGCATGCATAATGAATTAATGTCAAAATTAATGTAAAAATCAAGCTTGCTTGGATTTCTAAGTAAACTAATGTTAAGGCATTTAAAAGTTGGTGCAATAAGAACGCTAAAGTACACATAAGAATCTGTAAAAAAAAAAACAAATGCAACAGATGACTGAAAAATACTAAAAATAGTTTAAAATCCCGTATAGAACACAGAGATTTGCAGTGATTTCATATTTTCAGTTTACCGGTAAATGTATTATTAGTAATATATTGCAATCGTGAGTTGCTTTAGCAAAATCTGAGTTGTTTAAATTTTAATTTGTCTGATAAAAATTACAATAGTTAATTCCACTGGAAAATTTTAACAGCAACACTGTATTCTTGTATGTACTTATTGAAGATAGTGATTCGTCTGTTCATATTTCCAAAGTACTCAATGCTCCAGGTCATTTCCACTGCAGGTCAAAATACGCACAACCCTCTGGCGCGAGAAAGCACGGTCAGGGTGAGAGAGCGAATGCCTTTCCATTGTGCGTGTATCAGAGTCCCGGCCTGACAGATTGGGCGGTGCAGGCGATGTGTTCTTGTCAGTTTCCGACATGGATTTTTCGCCATAAGATATAAATATGTAGTACAAAACATCAACATAAACCAGAATCGGGCATTGTGATTTGTTGTGACATAAATATCGAGGGTTATTTAATATTCTAAGCTATACTAAACTTCCCAAGTTTGTTATGTGCTACATGCTCTTAAGTTAACGAAGGATTTTTTAGCCTACTTCGACGCATATGATACTTGATTATAGCTGAATTGAGTGCAATACGAATATATTCAAAGTACATGAAAATACAGTAACAAAACAATCGTTTGATTTTTTTAATGTTGGCTATCACTCACCGAGCATTATATGTGTAAATTTGGCCAGCATGAACAAACCATCGTTTAAACCATGCGAAAATAAATACTACGGTAACGTAAATAACAACAGCTTAACACACGGGAACGTAATTTTTTTTTTCACAATTTTAAGTATGTATAACTAAACAGTATTTCATGTTTGATGGAAATTTTACGAAGTAATTTTTTATGTCGTACTTAACAGCACATGAGAAACCACACGACGATTTAATTGAGATTTTTAGTAAATGATAAGCATTACCGGAGTTATTACATTTAGTAAAGGAACACAAAATAACTAGACAATGTATTTCTAAATAGGAAGGCATAAACTCAGCAAATTTGAACAAACTAAATTAGTTTAAGTTAATCGGGAACTGACATGACGTTGACATCAACAACATATTTTCTTTTTAAAGAAGTCATTGCAATTCCTTTTTTATGTAATAATACATGAAAGAACTGTGCAATGGGAGTGCATGACTGGATTTATTTGCTTGGTCATACTCCATTGCGAAATAAATGACTGTCAAAAGAAAACTAAAAAATTAGACAAGAAAACATAAATAAGCAGAATATGCTTTAGTCATCAGGATACATACACAACAAAAAATTCCAAAACTGGAATCGGGTCAGATAAAACAAGGAACAAACAGAAAATAAAAGAAATAACAAAACTATAAAAAAGAAACCTAAGTAGACATGTGACACAGAGATGAGACGAAACAAAAACGCAAACATAAATACAGCAAACGACACAACGATGAGACGAAACAAAACACAAATTGGCACGAATTTATATTATGCCTGTATAAATGTCCATTTTTCATCAGTGTTTGGAGCGTATTTTACGAATCGATAGTAATTAAGTTTTTAATAACACTATATTATAAAAATACATTAATTAAGAAATTCATGCTTTTCCCCCAACACAATTATGTGGACTTAAACACTAATCATTGTGCGTAAAGTAAAGCGACATCTACTAATTCTTAGAAATACGGCGGTTTTTTACGTTGTATATGTAGGTGAAGTGAGAAGAGGATTAAGCAGCGACGGAATATAATGGGAGTATCCCTAATAAAAGTGAAAGGTAACCAGCAATTTTAACGATGTTTCTCACGCCTAAAGATTTGCAATATCAACTATTTTGAAATTAATGTGTGAAAATACCGAAATTTTAAATACCGATGGTTCTTGCATTTAATTTTATAAATTACTGTTCTCTTTCTATTTTTCTGGAATTTCATTAAAACTTAATTTTTATAAATACATAAGAGAAATATAACATGTACAATAGAAAATCTCTTTTACACTTTGTGGAAGTGTTAGCCTCTCATAAAAAAGAGAATGTGTGTTAATTGGTTACTGTTTTCATATAGTTTTTGTAGTAATCGAAATCTTTAAAAAGGCACATTTTCAGTGGTACTCCTAACTATAACAGTACTATTTCAGCCATTTTGAAAAAGGGAATACGTCTGTTTGCTTGTCAATCTTTAACTTTGGCATCTACAAGACTATAACTTCTGCGAAAAGCTGGTCGATTATATTATCAAACTGTCTTCGTATACAATTTTTAAAATATAGCTCAACATATATTGTAAGTTTTTGATAGCCAAGCAATTTACATGTCCCTACAACTTTTCTGGATATGTCGCCTATCATTGTAGGAGTGTGGGGAATACCAAGCACATCTTACACCCACAGTGTGACAGCCATTTTCACTGCCCATCCCTTCCTGCACAGAACCCAGGTAGTACCGTGGAATCTTTGAACTCCACGTACATACCTTTGTGTATATATATATATATATATATATATATATATATATATATATATATATATATATATATATATATATATATATATATATATATATATATATATATATATATATATATATATATATATATATATATATATATATATATATATATA